>VXAA01006251.1:26981-63857 GCA_013399115.1 Anseranas semipalmata | reverse complement strand
AAGCAGGCTGCGGGGCAGCAGCTGGGGGCTGCGCGGGGCCCGTCCCGCACCGCTGCTCTCAGGACTTGCGCTTCCTCCGCCGGCAGCCTTTGGGGTGCTGCTGGCTGCCCCCCGGCTGCGCCAAGCGCGGCTCCGAGTCCACCAGGCAGCCCGCAGCCGATTTCGCAGGGGAGATGCCGAAAGGGAGGTGCAGGAGGGAGCTGGCGCTGTCCTCGGCTGCCTCTTCCTCCTCCTCCTCCTCCTCCTCCTCCTCGCTGCCTGGGAGCGTAGGAGGGGACCGCCGGTCTCCTAGTCCAGGGAGGGGGGTCCCCGCATCAGCACCTGCAACGAGAGCAAGCGTCAGCACCCAGAGGGGCAGCGTGGGGGTCTGGGAGGGGAGGGCAGCACCCTGACCCCCCCGGGAAGCTGGGCATTTCATGGTGCAATGTCTGGGAACAACGGCCCCTGCGAGGGCTCCGGGTGCTGCTGCAGGTCGGGGGGGACGGGCAGGGGTACATGCAGCCCCAGGAGCCCTGGCACGGTGCTCAGAGCCTGCAGCACCCCCAGCAGCCCAGCCACCAGCCCTGATGCAGCCGGGCAGGCACAGAAAGCAGCTTCCCACCTGCAGACTTGCCCTCCGAGAGCTCCAGCATGCTGAGGAGTCCCCTCTCGTGCCTTCCCACGACCTGCCAAGGGAGAGGAGAACATTGTCACAGCGCTGCCATGAAGGAACCCGTCCCCTCCAGGTGCCCACATGGGCACAGACTCTGCCAGCTGCTCCCTGCTCCAGAAGGCACCGGCATCTCAGCTGCAGGGCTGGAGCTGCCAAGCACCCCAAAACAGGCCACGGCAGGAACCCAGTGCTACCAGTAGGAAGCTTTCCGAGGGCCCAGCCCCTGCCCAGGCATGACGAGCTCCCTGGGTGAGCCCCCCCTCAGCATGAGGCAGAGCCGGAGGAAACCTAGAGCCTTGCCAAGCTGTCCCCAAGGGCCGCCTGGCTCCAGCTCCTTCCCGTGCCTGCACGCAGGAGCCCCGCACGCCAGCCGGCCGTGGGGCACAGGGACAAACAGCCCCCTGGGAGCTGGTCACACGCAGGAGCAGCTGTGCCCCGCGGTACTCAGAACCGCACAGTGCTTGGCTGCATCCCAGCCAAAATCATCAACCAGAAATCTCGTCATTTGCATCTGAATCCCCAAAGGGCTGAGGCCTGTGATGGATTTAAGGGATTATAGGAAACTAAGACATCATGTTGCATCTTCATGCTGAGAATCACATTTTTGAGCACAGGCAAAGCTGCCGCACAAGGGCTCTGCCTGCAGGACGCAGCGGGAAGGCCCGGAAGGACCCCTCCCCACGCTCCCCCCGGACCACCACGAGCAGGAAAAGGCACGGTGGGGGCCGACACCTGGCGAGGGACCGCGAGCCAGCTGCTCCCCGCGCTCCTGCCTGGCTCCTGCCGCGTCCCCCCCAGCCGGCACACCTCCCTGCACTCACTCCCCTGCGGCTCTCCCGGGATGCTGCAGGCACTGAGCGGCTCTCCCTGCTTCGGCTCCAAACCTTCCCCACGGGAAGGGGCTTGTGGATAGAGTCAGATACGCTTGTCACCCTGACACTGCCCTCCACGGCATCTATATTCAGCCGAGGAAGGCTGCAGGACCGAGGCGCGCTGTCTGGCAGCGGGATGGGCTGGCTGCCTGCCTGCTGGAGAGGTTACTGGCAGCTCTGCTGGATTAGCTCACCCCTGGGACCGGTCCATGCTCTCGCAGAGCGTCGCGGGAGGGAGGGCAACAAGTTCTCTGGCCAGCGCTACGCACAGGGGCAGGCAATCCTACACCGGGTCAGCTCACCCCATCGACCAGGGAAACGGCTCCTGCTGGCAACCCAGCCCCAAACCCAGCGCAAAGCGAAGGAGACGGTCTGCAGGGTCGCCCCTCACCTTGGCACTTCGCAGCCTCCTGGTTCCCTGAGCTTGCCTAGCAGCCTGGAGGCAGCTGTCCACGTGCCTCTGATACTGCAGCAGTGGCACCAGTGACTTACAGAGGTAGCACTTCTCACACCTGCCAGGCAGGAAAGGACAGAGCACCGCATTAGGATCTGCCCTGCGCTGGGCTCCCGGCCACCAGCGGTGACTTTCCTCCTCCGGGCCGCGCCACGGAGAAGACATGTCACCAGACTGGGACTCGCTCCGTGGGGTCAGGCCAGCACCAATCACAAAGACTGAGTGATTATCAGTTCTCCCTGCCTGCTCCTCTGTATCCTGCTGCTGCAGCAGCAGGACGGTAATCAAATCTGCTCATCTAACTATCTCAAACACTGCTGATTTCTCCCCAGACATAAAGCACCCTGTCAAAATCCACAGAAATGAAGTGCGAGGGCTTTGCAAAAGGGAGTTAAATTCTGCCTGAAAAGCAAACCAAGTGTGTTAAATCAGAGAGACATTTTACCAGGGCTGGATGAACTTGTCTGACTAGTAAATCAAGTCTTTCTCTGCACTATCTCCATTTTACAACATGCCATAGCACACGCTCCCGCTGGGGGCTGGCACAGGTGCCCTCTCTCTTGCAGCGCCCTCCTCAAACCCCCTCATTTTTGTAGAAGATGCCCAGGCTCACGCAGGACAACTGAGTGTGCCTAGGAAGAAAATTATCCTGGGTGAAGGGAGATGGAGGTCAGGCTTGGATTTATACAGCTATAATCGCTTCCACACCAGCTCTCGGCGGGGACCATACCATGCAGAAGAGGGCACTGGTTCTTCAGGAGAGCATCCACCCGGGGAGCCGTCCAGGAATGGACCATCTCCACGAAGAGACGAGCCCCCAGGGACCAGCCCCAGCAGTATTGTGTTCAGTTTGATAAGCAGCACTCTCCTAGTAAAACTCACCCCAGGCTCTGAAAGGCGTATGGAGAGCCCCCATCGAGCAAAACTCTGCAGTACTTTTCCCGTATTTTCTTTCCAGTCAGTGCTGATTACCCAGATAATGTGTCTAAACAGAAGCTGTCCTCTCTATAATTAGCCTAATTCCATTAGTGATGTTGCCATCCACTGTTTGTAACAGCAAAATTGCTTCCATAGCAGGGATTTTACTGTCAGATCCTCTCTTATGATGCTTTGTGTGGGTGGCAGGAGGAGGGGCTGCATGGGAAGAGATTAAACAAAGCCACTGCTACTCTGAAAGTCTAATTTAATTAAGAATATCACTACAGGTGCCATGTTGACAGCCTCCCTGTCCTAGCCTCGTCTTTTCCCAGGGTTACCATGCTCAAATTTCCCATTAGAAACTGGCTGAGTTAGCAACATTTTAACTACAGCTCCCTCCACAAGGGCCAGAGACCAGACATCCCTGACCCACCGTGGATTTGGCGGAAAGGAATCGGTGCAAAAATGAACAATCTGAGAACAACAAATTTCTCTTGTTTCAGTACAAACATATCCAGCACTGCAACAAGAGGCACTGAGAGAAGGCAATTTCTTAGGGAAATAATGCTATAAGGCCAACATTTACACAGGGATAAAGACATCCATGGACAAGCTAGAACTGGAGCACAGAAACAATCTTGGAGGAGCAAGCATACCTACTTACTTGTCAATGTCTGAGGATGTTGGGCCGCTTTCACCACTGGCAGCTTTACTTCTTGCCTCTCTCTGGCGCCGGGTGAGCACTGGAAGCAAAACAGAAAAGGTTACCTGCCATCCATCCCCAAGTCACCCGACACGACACCCAAATGCAACACGTTTCATTCTTTCACTAAAGGCTGCAGCAGAAGTGATGCGAAGTCAGGCAAAGAAATACTGGACTGGGATGGGCAGGATCTTCTTTCCTGCCAAAGTGGCAGCTGGCCACCTCTCCTTTTTGCCTGGAGGGCTATGGAAGAAGTGGCCTTCCCCAGCCTTAGAAGCCACCTAGCCATTTCACACCATAACTTGTCTTCCACCAGAAACAGCTGGATCAACAGTATGCAGTTTACAGTAATTTTAAAGCTGACGCACAGCAGCGCAACAGCCTGGGAGAAGAGGTACACAGCTGCTCCAGCATCGCTGTACCGCTCGCTGCCAAACCAAACACCCATGTCTGCTGCAGGGGAGGGAGCGCGGTAGCTGCGAATGTGGGGAGGAAGAAGGGCTGAGGCAAGGGCTGTGCAGAGGCACCAGCCCTTTTCCAGATGTGGCAGGAAGAGTTAGCCTTGCTGGGGAGGGACGCAGCTCACGCTGGTTACAACGGTTAGCCTCGCAGTCGCTGCTTTTCCCCCCGCCAGTGCGCAAAACGGGGGAGATCTTTACTATTGCCTGCACACAGCTCTGTGAGGTCTCTGGATGAGGAGCCCTGCCAGGGCTAAGCATCACGGATGCTGCTCTCCGATGGCAGCAGGGAAGGGGCTGCTCTGACACATGTAGGTAGCTAGCGAGATCCTGGCCCGAGCAGCATGCAGATGATGGGTCCAACAATTTCTGTTCCTTCAGCAAGCCCAAGCAGCCTTTCCAAACCTGCTCTCCAGGCATCTGCAGGGAGCACGTCGAAGTGTTGTCTCTTTCAGCTGAATTCCTCTCCGCATATTCCTGCTGACATGCCACCAGCAAAGACCCTCAGGGAACACATCAGATATCTTAGCCTGCTTCACCAGGGACATTCAAGACTCCAGCTCCAAAACAGATGTCACAGTAAGCACTCTCAGGCAATCTGGCTAAGGGGGCAACGCATGGAGCTATTTTACAGCCCGGAAACATTGCTTGCCATACCCCACACTCTCATTAGGAGAAAGGCCTGAATCCAAGCTACAGGCATGACAAAGCTGTTATTGTTGGCTCATCACCTGTGGCAAAGAAAGGGATGCACAAAATTTTGTAGCGGACAAAGGGAATCCTCCAGTTTTAGCAAAACCCCATTTCCAGAGCATCAGGCAACCCTGCGAGCCCCAGTATCCACCCTGCTGACACAGCAAGGCCTTTCCCTTACTAGCAGTCGCTGACCTGCAGCCACAACCAGCAGATGCGCTGCGAGATCCTCAGGAGCTGCTGGGGCTGGAGGGAGACATCCGCACTGAAGAAACAAGCTTGAGCGTTTCCTAGGATGTGGATATTGTCTCGTGGGCGAGGACTGATCCCAACAGTTTGTTTCTCACAGGCACCAAAGCGGACGGCTCTCTTTAACTTAGCCTGGCCCAGATTTGAAGTGGCAGCCTGATCAGGAGGACTGATAACCACAGCCCACCCCCAGGCCACCCAGCCTCCCAAAAACCCAACTAACGTGCCTTTGACAGCGTGGTGAAAGCTGCTCTCCGAATCAGTGCGCACTTGTTAATATTCCTTTAACACCGTCTCAGGAGCCTCGTGCACCAGCTCAGGTGTTAATCAGTTCTATTTTCTTCCAAAAGCAGTGAACACATCTGGCATAATGGGCCCATTAGAGATCTCTGGGACCAGCTCTGCAGATGCCCAGGGGAAGACCCCCAGCTGTGCTGCTGACAGCGGAGGCGCAGGAGAGAGAACAGGGCCAGCGGTGCCACCGGCTCGCAGCGGCACAGCGGAGTCAGCCCTCCCCGTTACATCCTCACGAACGCTGGCGAGGCACGACCCCTGCCAAAACACGCCAGCAGCCCGCAGGAAGGGGGGGGGCGGTCAGGAAAGAACTTGGGAAAATACTTGCTGCGGGGCAAATTCCCGCACCACAGAGCAGTCCTGAGCGGCTGTGAGATGGGAACCTTGTAACGCTGCCTGATGCAATGCTCTTTGCTGGGCCAGACGCACTCTGCAGCCTGAGAACGACCCATTCACTCGTTCAGCATTTCTTCTGGGTGACAAATCTTCCTCAGCACCTCCCGGGGCTGTCAGGTGAGCTCAGCCGGACGCCAGCACACAGAGGGGTAAGGCCACACGCTTCCAAGCTCCTCGCCTTGCCGCACGAGCTGTCTGCTCCTCACTGCACCCGCTTCCCCCCTGTCCTCACTACCAGCCATGCTACTTTACGTGCACGATCCTATTAGTGGCAGGCTCGCCAGCATCTTGTCCTTTTTCAGAAGTGGCGAAGCTTTTCTCTGCACCCATTCTGTTACTCTTTCCACTGTAGCAGTGCCACTTCTATTGATGTCAGGAGGTTTTTAACAGCACCGGCACTGCTGCTGCTCTGAAGATTGACAGCTGCATTAGGTTGTATTCGGGGCTTTGGGAGGAAGGGATATACCAAATCCTCATTTTCCCAGGCTCACTTGGGAACTGAGAAGATGGGAGCACGTAGACGGAGGACAATAGGAATAGAGTATGTCCCAAAGCTCGAGACGATTTGATGTGCTCGGTAACAGCCAAGACTCACTTCCAGGCAGAGACCAGCAGATCCGTGCAGCCGCAGCAGGCAATGAATCCGGTGGCTCCATGGAGAGCCCCTCGCACAAGTGAGCCCTTCAGCTGGCTGCATGAAGGAAGAGGGAGCTGGCACAACACTTCCACGGCTTCGCTCATTCACGTGGAATTAACGCCAGTCACTGAGCTGGAAAGCAGGGACCTGAACCTCCCCCAACCTGGTACGGTAGCTAAAGCAACAGCAGGCTCTTCCTTTTTATTTACTCAGACCACAGGAAAATGGAAATTCATGATCAGATTTTCATACTGTCCAGGTATGTGGTTGTCTGGGCATCCAGCCAGGGCAACCATGTATATCTGTAAGTGAAGCAACTGTAGCTCATCTTGCCCAGCTACCTAATTTGAAAACCTGTCCTTAACTATCAGCCAGCCTGAGCTAGCCTCCCTACACAAAACCACTGAAAGACTTTGGTGCGTGATTAGAAGAGGAAAGAGGGGAAGCAAAACCAGCAAGAATCCATCCTTTTGTAATTTTAAAACTGAAAACACTGACAGCTATAGCAATTGGCAGTACTAAAGACATCAGGAGTAAATCCAATTAATAAGTCTGAAGACAGATCAGGAACCCCTGACCCAGTGTAGCAAAGGAAAACTGAAGCTGTCTTTTCTAAACAGATCAGGACATGGCTTAGAGGGCAGAACTTTGATTTCCTTTTGCACAAGGCTGTTGCTCTGCTCTTGAGGAAGCCAGCAGACAGCCAAAAGGACTTAGAGTGCTGCAGTAGTAGGGGATAGGTTCTGGACCAACACAGGAGTTGGCATTTGCTTCAAAAAACAATTCTCCCACCTCTTTTTTTCCCCATGCATTACCTTTACCTGTAGATTTTATGCTAGTAAAAGGTGCAAAGATAACAGCCCTGGAAACAGCGTCCTTTTGTACCTGCACAGATGTGCCAAGCTACTGTCTCAACCCTGCTGAGCTAAACATCACCTCTGCCTGTTCACCCCAAATCCCCCTGAGCAGTCCATCACCTGGGACCTTTCTGGGGATGTCTGTCTTTGTACGCTCACTGGGAGCTGCAGCGAGGTGCCCTACAAGCCAAAGCCCAAGCAGGCATCGTAACTCTCCCCCACGTTGCGTTTTCCTCCAGGCTCAAGTGCACTGCTCAGAGCACAGCGAGCCCGCAGCTCTGTGAAGAGCCTTGGCCCAAACAACGCAGGCTTTGGAGAGTGTTATGGCTAATAAAGCTTGGTCTCTAGAGGGAAAATACTGGAATAACTGCCAATAGAAAACCCAAATTACTGTGATTTTGTCCCAGAACCATTGCTCTGCTTAGAGCCATTATTGTAGACCAAGATCCCTTTTATTCCAGGCTAGTTTTCTTTTGGGGAGGGGGATTGTTCTGAACAAGGCAGAATAGCAGCACAGCAATTCCAAAATAACTACCCTTACAAACATCCCCGAGGAGACCAGTCTGGAAGCAGAGCGGAAGGGCCAGCCTTGAACTCTGCCCTGCTGAAAGCCAACACCAAAGGAAAGAATAAATTCCCTTGCACTGCCAAAAAATTCAAAGCCTTTTCCTGATCACAGTCAGGATTCCCCAGGATCAATGGATATACTCACAATCCAGGCACACTGGGGACCCGACTACCACAGGGCCAAAGACATTCCTGCTACAAGGCATACTAAAAATTCTGCTCTGTTTTGTAGTGCAGATAAGACCTTTATCAGGATGGGAGAGGAACTGTGATAATTCATGATTTGCCCGAGCCATTCCCTCTTTGTATTAGTAGCTGGTTTGTGTTTGCAGAGAGATCTCCCCACCAAAATTCAGCACCAAGCAGTAGCAGCTGCTACTCTGGCTCATGTTATCTTGACAGAACCCACATCACATCCCCAAAGATTTGGCATAACAGGAACTTTGTATTTTAAAGCTACATCAATTCTGCATTAAGATTACATGGTGAAACTTCCTCCTGCTAGAGGAATGCAGAAGTTACAGTTCTTGTACTAGCTCTGATTTGCTCAAATTGCTCAAACATCACAGATTTGGGTTGTATTTAATAACCCAGTATGTTACTAAAAATTATATATTCACAACCTGAAAAGTTAATCTCATTACAAGCTACTACTTTGATATTACCTGACATTGTGCTAACACAGACCTTACATTTCAAGCAGCAGCTAAAACATAACTCATTGAATACACTGATAACCAACTGGTGTATTTGTTCACTTAAGCTCTACAAAGGTTGGCTACAGAAAACTGACACAGAGAAGAGTGCAAAGAGGATTTAACATGGGTATTCTGATCGTACTTCTATGCCTCACTCTTCACATGAAGGAGAAAAATCTGAGCTCCCAGATCAATAGCTATCATTTTGCAATTTTGGAGGAGCAAGAGGGAAACTATTCTGCAATCCCTTCCTGCTGAACAAGCCATTTTTGCACATACAAATGTCAGACTCATTGCACAGCGCAGCCTGTACTTGGAGTGGTACAGAACACTCTCTTTTCTTGAGAGGCCTGAAGGATGCTCACCCGCATGGCTCTGGAGCCTGCCATTTTCTATCACTGGCAAATTCTCTGCAGGTCCTCACAAAACACAAAATAGATGTGTCTTGCGAGTATTGTGTGAAACAGCCAGGGCTAGATCCTCGTGTAATACTCAGCTTATAGACCTTCTAAGGGACTAACGACGTGATCAGTTATGAAGCCGATCAGAAAGAAGATCTCTCTGTGCAGGAGGTGCTGGAAATTACTGGAGTCTCCAATAACACTCTCCTGGCCAGCTCGGAGATGGACCAAGGCAGAGCAGACAAAACTCCCTACCTGCCACACCACACACCGAATGTCCTGAGACAAAAAGGATTACAGCACCTGGCTGCAAATAACAGGAAAGGGGGACCAGCACAAAAAGCAAATATACAGACACAGTGCTTGGCAGACCTGGACTGTCCTGGCCAGCCTCCTCTCCCACGATGCCATTGCAGTACATAGCATGCAGCTCGATCTCCGCAGCTGGGAAGCCTTGGTCACACAGTGGGCATGACACGCAGTCAGCAGCTGTGGGACTGCCCTTGGACAGAGTCCTGCCAGCATTTTCATCTCCACCGGCCTAAGGAAGAAGAGGAAAAAACAGACAGTCAGTTGCTGTGTTTCTTTTTTTGGTAGCTGCAGTGCTCTGTGCTGTCTGGTAGCTACTCACCCTCCTATAGACTTGTTTTTTCTTGGAAAGTTTTATTCTCCCTTCATCACATACAGGTCAGAAATAACACCACTGGCTGAGTAAACTGTGCAGCACTAATGTCTAATTCTTCTTCCAAAGGCAACATGTCCTGCTGAATCACGGTGAAACCTCCCTGCACAGCCGTGCACACCATTTAAGGCAAACATCACCTATACTAACATAGAAAAATGGCAAAGCTTCCATTAATCAGGAAAGCTCAGAAGCGAAACTGATGGGAAATTCATGGGGCAAAGCGAGAGTTCAACACCTGACTTGTGCTCATCAGTTTCTGGACACGATCCACACTACAGAGGCTGCACTGTCTGGGAACACAGCTTCCTCCGGGACGAAGGGAGGCTGCGGCGCTCTTAGCGAGCACGGTGAGATCACTGGGAAGCTCCTTCTCTCCAGAGGACGTGGCTGGAGCGGTCATCAGAGGTGACACAGATCCAGGAGAGAGGCAATACGGTTAAAAATCCATGTCACACAACATTACTAACAGTGGCTTTTTGCCAGGGCAAAATGTCACAGCCCGTGTTTGTTCTCTGGGTGCCATTATCACTTACCCATACTCTCTTTTTGCACTGGTTACACAGCTGCAAAGGTGCTCCTCTACACCCCCACAGAGATGCAGACTGCTCCCTACGCTATTCACGTTTCCAAGACGCAGCAGACTGCTACCATCTCGCTCACAATTAGATCTCTGCCTAGTCAGGCTTGCTACAAAATCTCTCCATATCTAAAAAAGAACCCTTTTTTCCCCCCTCCATTAAAAATTATTAAATATTAACCATGTAGAAGAAGCCTTTAGGGAAATAATACAGGACAGTTTTCTGTTCTTAGGACTGAGCAGTGACATGTAGCCAGTGTGCAGTAAAACTGCTGCCTGCATCCCTCCAACGGTGTAATTTCAGGGAAGCAGTAACTGGGGCCAGCCAAGATGCTCAGTGCTGCTGGAGCACTTTGTCATATTTCTCGGTTTAACACTTGATTTGCCAAATGAGGGACTGATGCTGAGCATCCATCCTCATCTTTATGTCCCAAAGGGAAGGAGAGCGCTTTGTTGACTCAGAGGAGCCATGCAAGAAATTGCACGACTGTGTCTTAAACTGAGAATCCAAGTCAGAAAATTCATTTCTCCCAGTCACTGCCTGACAGGCTATGGTACCGACCCCCAAAAACACTGCATTCATTTCCAGGAAGACTCTGCACTAGATTTCTACGGAGGAGTTGCCACAAGAGTTCCTCCAGCCAAACACAAGCTGTTGGAGTACATCACTTACAGCATTAGCACTCATAGCCTGCTCTCACTTCTCAGTGTCACTACATCTTGTGAAGTCCTCACCGTGGGGCGTTACAAAGAGGAGTCATAAAAAACAGGATGTGTCAAATATGAATGATCAGATCAAACCTGCATTATCCTAGTCAGACAACACAGCAAAAAAAATGATGGGAAAAGCAGCAGGCACCGCTCCTTCTAGCTGCCATTTTTAAATCAGTTTTAGGAGATCACTGGTTCCGCACACTCTGCCCACCTACGTTCAGTGGTAAATTACTAATTTTAAATGGAAATGCAACATTCTGTAACAAAAGACACCACAGTCCCAAAACTACGTGCACAAAACCTTGCAGTAACAGTCCGGACAACCTCGCCTGCAGAGCCAACCACCCCTGTCAGAGGCAGAGACTGTTGCCTCCCCTCTTTAGCAGGGAAAATTGCCTACAAGACATAGCACTTGCAGCCAGCAACCAGCCAAGAGCGATGCTAGAGGCTGAGCTCAAGAACAAGACTCCTGTGTCCTGGTTCAGCATCTGCGAGGAAGAACTCGGTCCCAGTGGTCTGTGCTTGCTTCATGCTAACTGCTGATCCATACGAGAGCTGCTTCTGCAGCCTGCCTGGAAGGCTGCAGGCTCGGGACTGGTACCTGCTGCCAACAATAATGTTGTCGAACGATCCCTAGGAAGCACCACCGCCTTGCTTCCCCACGCTGTGCTGATCATCTCGTGCCCAGCAGCTGCCTAGGTGGAGGTGCAAGACCCAGGGGCACGCTCTGCAAAGCGCGAGGGACAGGCCAGTGTTCTGCCACAGCCAAATGGGCGGTGAACGTGCCTTAGTGGCTGAGGATACAGGGCTCTGCACGGGACCGCTGCCTCTGCCTGCTGCAGTCTCTAATTGACTGAGCAGGGCTTTGAGATACCTGCAGAATGAAAGGCACACGAGAGCAGAATCTGGTTTATTAAGAGGCCTGTGACAATGAGACATCGGAGCTGCAGACGCGCTGTACAAGCTGCAGGCTCCCCGAATGAGCTTTCCACAAATGAATCCTCTTGTCAAGAGCTGTACGATTCTGTATTCATGTACCCTGCCAGAGGAGTACTTGGCAACCCCTTTGATATCGCTCTCTAAATTAATAGACAAAGGGAGTTTTATCAGAAGCAGGAACTGAAGTCAGATGTCGCTACAGTGACAGCTGCAAGGCAATTGCTGCACAGGTGTGACAACACAGGGAAAACAGCCACACAACAGTGCACATCTGTATCAGGAGGTAACAGGATGGCCCTGCCACTGGCTTGCTATTGCTGTTAACCATTACTGCATACAAATCAAGATTCCTGGGCCCAGCTCACTCTTCTCGGACTGCAAACCACCACCAGCCCTCAACACCTCGTTGTTATCTTCATCCCAACCCCGTCTCCCTGGGTGAACCTCTCCTCAGCCTCTTGGAGATGGCCTGTGGACAACAAACACTGACGTTCAGAGGACTGTAACAGGTAAAATTGTGTTGTAGCATGAGTGCCTGAGATGTACTGGGACTCCCCTCACAGCTCCTGGGGTCCCTCTGCATCACTGACCACCATAGCCCTGCGCTTCTGACCCTGGGGAGGCAACGGTGCTGCTGTTCCTACTGATGACATCCTCCTGCACAGCAGTGCATGTGATATAGAAGAACGAGCTGGAATTGATAGCAGCTCTCCAGATACAGGACTGAAAGGCTCCAGATGCAGCTGCACACAGCCCTGGCCAAAAGGGATTGGAGCTATGAAGCAGCAGAGAAAAGTGGAGGAGGAAGTGTTTACGAGGATCCCACCAGCAGAAGCCCACGCTCCCAGCTACCCAAGGGGAAATGCTAGCACAGCCCAGCTGAACCAAAGACCTAGAAAGCAGCACTGGAAACAGGACACTTCCCCAGCTTCAGACTCTTTTACCTGCATAGGTGCATCTTTGCTGACCAAGCAGAGCTCTTCCCTCTCTGGCTCAATGGCTTCCAATGGACTCGGCTGGGTCTCTGCAGAAAAACAATTCCGTGTCAGCACAGGTTTGTAGCCCCCAAACTTTCTCCTCACTTGTTGATGCAACTTAGCCCATTTCTTAACAGCGCTTTCACAGTTTCAAAACATTTTTTAGACTTGTCACAAATGTTATCAATGTGCAACAACACAGCTGGATGAGGGGTTAAGAGTCACAGCACAATGGTGTGAGGACAAAGCCACTGCAGCTTTGCAGCTTCATGGGGAGTGAGACTAGACACAGGGAAAGTGCGTGGGACACTTGCTGGGATAGAGACAATGCAAGAATAGAGCTCTCCCTCGCATCCGAGGAGCGAGGCTAACAGAGCTCCCATTCTGTGGTCTGTCGCGCAGTCACACCTCCAGACCTCCATGTCTTCCTTAGCACCAAAACATGCCTCCAAGCCCCACCATGACCTCTCCCTACAGCTGCTTGTCAACAAGAGCGGGCTCTTCATTAGTTCTCTCACTTAAAACCCTGAACTGGAAAATCTCAAACATGGTTGGAGAGACCAAGGAAGAAAAACTTGTTGGTCTCAAACAGGTTTAATTAATGCAAGACAAAAATTATTTCAGCTCTCATGCCTTACATGTCTTGACAGTGAAAAATCTGAAAATTTCTCGATTGCGTTGCACAGACCACACCAGGCACTTTGAATGATCGCTCTGCACTGACGTACTTTCTGGCGTCTCTTCGGCAGCAAGCGCCTAGCTACCTCTGATCACAGAACTGTGACACTGTCTTAGAGGAAACAGGTCCAAAACCAGGGAATGAAAACAAAATTACTTGGATAATTTCAGCCCTAATAAACACAGCTGGGAAGGAAAAATTGTTTTGTTCAATTAACTTGAAAATTCTTTTCTTTTCTCTGTATTTTGTAAGTGTATAACTTTAATTTCAAAACTCAAAACATTTCCAGGTGCCTCTTACCTGGGCAAACAGAGATCTCTTCTTCAGCAGAGTTTTCTGCAGCAATATCTGGGCTCCTTTTACTGCCAAATGGGGTCAACACGGAGATGCTGTTCAAAATATAAATATAAAACTCAAATCCAGCAGGTGTGACAACACGCACCTGCCAGTCTTGCACAGTTCAGAACAGCAGGCAACTCCATAATTTCCAAGCGGTCGTTATTTGATAGCCAGAAACGATCAGGATAACAGAGAAACATATTGGTATAAAATGCTGTCCTAAGCAGAAACCCCCAAAAGAATTTATTTTCTTATAGTGACCCTTTGTGTCCTTTTATCAAGGGCTTCTATCTCATGTGAGGGGAGCAAAAATACCTGCTCAGAACTGCAGGACTCTCCTGATTCTTTCTATTCTTAGATTTGGGAGTTGTGCAGGTACCAGCACTGTGCTATCTTACGTCTGGGGAAGGAACTCCTTAGAGAAGAAAGACACAGACTTGCTTGATCCTGCATTCCTCCCTCCCTCTTTGCACCGCTAATTTCCTTTCTCATCGCTGCACGTGGCAGGCAGAGGCAGCACAGATGCAACACAATGCCAGGCTTCCCTGCGGCGAAGTCCTAACGGCACTGGTGCGGCGATTCCTCGGCGCTGCGCTGCATCCTGCCCCGCTCCTTTTCACCTTCCTGTGCCTCCATTTTTTTTCCACCAAGCACAATGTCTTTCTGAAACAGGCAGGCATTGCTGAGTAAGTCTGGCACCCATGCTGACACTCTCAGCGCTTTGCATGGCTTCCTGATTAGTCTGATCAAGTATGCAAGAACACACTTTAAAAACATGAATCCCCACACTGACAAATAGAAGATTTATTAGGCTCAACCACAGGCCTCAGAGAGGAGAGAACAGCCACTGCTGATTTATGATAAATAACAAAATTCTGATAGGAAATCACAAGTGGCTTTTCTCTCTAAATAAAGCATCTCAAAGCATTTGTTATGAATCCAGGCTGAGCGTGTTTTACTCTGTGTCTAACATCAGGGCTCACTTCAAAAGAACTCACACAAAACAACTTGCTATGACATTTATAAAATGGGCTAATCAATTTGAAGTCAAACCACATTTCTTGCTACACCAACTATCTCCTGGTAACAAAGACTATAATCATTTATTAAAACCCCAATCTACCATGCTCTGCACACAGCATAAAACAATCAGGCAGAGTGGCCTGCAGAAAGCAAAGAAGCCTCTTTCCACTGCTGCCGCTTGCAAAACTGTTTCGATACCTCACGGCAGCTCGGAGCAGTGTTTTCCTATTAAGCATCACTGAGACCAGCAGACCAGGGTGCCTGAGCCTCACCCTAGAGAGGTGTGCTGTGGCAAATTACCAGGAGCCAGATGGCAACCCTTAGCGTGCACAAAACTGCGAAGACTGCAGCGGGTTTTTTTGCGGTGCTGCAGCTGTGCCAGCTGCTAGGCGAGGGGCCCGGGCAGGCAGGTGAGTCCCGGCCCCCGGGCGGGCAGGACGGCTTCCTGGCCGCGCCGCCTCTCGGGAAGCATCCCCAGCCAACCCCACCGGCTACACAGACGGAAGGAGATCTCTCTCTTGGCAGATGCAGCCCTGGCCTCTTCTGCCTTGAGCAGGCGGGAGGCAGAGCTCCAGAGCACACACCTCGGTGCCTTCTGCTCAGACACAGCAGCAAAAGCTCAGCTGTCACAGGCACATCAGCTTCTGCAGGAGCAGCAGCTGCAGGTTCCTTTTGCTCCCCAAGGAGAGCTTTAAGCTTGTTAGAAAGGTGCAAGCAAGAGGGATTTCTCTACTCTGCATATTGTTATTAACTACTCAGGCCACTACTGTTAGATCTAAGAAAAGTTGGCAGTTTTGATCCAAAACAGATTTAAATAATAAAACCCAGCAAATAATAATAAAAAAAAAAAGCTGACATTGTCTGCCCTCTCTTGCAACTTGCTCCTTGAATCCTCTCCCATTTGACCTTCTTCTCTCACAGCCTTCACTGCAGAACTGCATCCCACAGGAAGTTAAAAAAAAAAAAAAAAAGTCTAGGCTTAAATCTGAAGAAAATCATGTTGACTTGTCCCACACCTGTCATCTGCTGAAGTGGCTTTTCTGGAGCACTGCACTCTATCTTTGGCTGATAGGCAGTGCCGTCTGGCTTCCTCCTCCCTTCTTTCCTCTTCAGCAGTAAGGCAAGAATATAAAAATACACACAGAAATTCAGTAAACCATTCACCATGCTGCATATGTGCCTTCAAAGACAGACCATGTGATCACACTGCTGTAACTCACCTTTAGCTCACCTACCCATCTCTACAGCTTTACTGTACCATGTCAAATTAGCTTCAGAGGGTAAGGATCAAGTCCTCTTACTTGTACAACGATGTACTCACACGTTTGATAGAGTAACAACAGTAACTGATCTCTTCTCCCCAGTTGTGCCTCTCTCTCTCACACTGCTCCAGAGCCATGTATTTCCGGGGATATGTACGAGCAGCAGCTGCAGACAGCCTTTCCAGCAGGACCTGCTGCTGCCAGGCTCACAGCTCCCAGGGCTCCAGCAAGCCCCAGGCAGACCGTGCCTCAAACTGCTCCAGCAGGGAGGATAAGTCCCCGTCCCCAGAGCGAGCCCACGGAGCCGGTGCGCTGAATTCACCCTCTCACCTCTGTGCAGTTTGCATGGGTTCCCCCTCTCCGTGCACATCCTCTGCAGACAGCACCTGGGAGGCCTGGAAAAGAAAATTCTGATATTACATAAAGCAATGCACGCAGCTAACCAGGCCAGACGGGCTCTGCTGGGTCATCAAGTTCTATCCATGGCACGTATTTTTCCCCAGAAATGGCTAAGTATCTATCCTGAACTAGTCAGCTTTTTGCCTCCATTACTCCTTTTGGTAAGGAGCTTCAGCAGCGCCCTGCAATAACGCCTGGCGGTGCTTTTTGCTGCCCAGACATATTCCTGTGTCCATCCCTTCTCATGCCAACCTTGTCTTCCATGTTCCACAGTCTCTGCCTGTTTTCAGCGTCTACCCTGATGTTGGCAGTGATCGCAGCCCTTCCCCATCTCCATTTGTGCTGAGCTAAACAACCCAAGGGTTTTAGTGTGTTCCAGCACTCCAGCAGCCCTCACCTACTCCAGTTTGAAATCCATTTGCCTGAGTTTGGATGACCTGATCAACTGGTACAGCTGATGTTTGACCACGAGAAGTACTTTTCTGAAATTCATACAGATAAGATCTGTTGCATTTTCCTTGGCTGGGTAATCAGCTGTCCTATCAAAGAGAGGGAACAGATTAACCTGCACAATCTACAGCTGGTAAATCCATGTGCATTTTATCCCATTTTTCATTTACCTCTATGACTCCACTTATTCTTTCCTTTAAAATTTGTTCAAAAGCCTTGTGCACTGCCAAGGTCAGGCTAACATGCCAGTCATTACCCAGATCCCTTTCTTCTTCTTCAGTGTACATATTACACTTGCCATTCTCTAATCAGATGGAATTACAACGGTTTATTAGCAGTCCTTGCTGTCAGGCCTCTGATTTCTCATGCCGTTTCTCAGAGAAATCCAAGGGGGTTTTCTCCCTCCTCCTCTCAGGGTTTGATTTCTACCATAGGTTTCAACCTCGATCAGCTCCAGTGCAGGATGGCTGATGCACTTCCCCAGCAAGCCCCAAAACAAAGCCTCTTGCCAGATTTCCCTAACGTGACTCCAGCCCCAAAATATTCTGTTTGATCTACACTGTTCTTTATTTCTTCACAGCCTAACTCGTCATTAACATAAAATACCACACCTCCTCCTTTATTTATCTATTTTGCTGGACTGCACATATCTTAATAATGCCTCCGCCCTGATCACAAATACCGTGCCACGATTCTGTTTCTCCTAGGATATATGTTTTAAGGTATGGCACTAATTCAGGTCACCAGATTCTAACTCTCCAGAATTGGGTCATTTTCCTCTGAATCTTTTAAGAGACCACAAGTCCCCTGACCGTATATGAAAGGCTGTGAAGGAACTGATGCTATTAGCACTGAAGTTTGTCAGCACAGGTTCACGGGCTACGAGATCTCTCGACGACGACGACTCGCTCTGTACAAACATCACTCGGTCGCGGGCTGCAGCAGCAGCAGCTGCCCATTGCCGGGGCAGACGGTCACAGCCCGCTGCAGGCGAGGGGTTTCAGAGCAGGGGTACAGACAGGCTGCCTCAGGAACACCCCCTGCACCCTCATCTCACTGGCACAACACAAAGCACGAGGCTTTTCAAGGGCAGCAGCGAGTCCGCAGGGATGGTTTCTAGCCTCGGCACAGCCTAAAACCTCCCACCGTCCCCACCAGCCAAGCTGGTGGCACCGGGGCTGAGCCACGCGGCACGCCGGGGACAGCGCTGCCCTGCGCCTCTCCTTTGTCACTGCCGGTGGAATTGTATTTGATAGAGGAAAAAAATGGAGGCAAGGCACAAGCAAACATCAAACATATCGATCTTGCAAGTAAATCACCTGCGCTGGCCTCAGCATGCGGCTGCGCAGAGAGGCGAAAGGAGAAGGGAGCAGCCTCTCAAGCTAGGACTGATAAGGCAGATGAAAGGCTATTTAGAAATTATTTTCTCTCCAGTAAATAAAGGACTGGAGAATTTTGGGCTGGGGTTGAAATTTTAAAGCTTGCTCCTCCCCTTGGTTTTTCACCTTAAAAATACCAGGAAGACTAAACCTACATACACTTACAGCTCTCCGAGAGAGCTCTTGTGGTCAGGAGGAGTACATTTACACGTTCCCACTCAGCACCACTAAAACCACTTTCTCCCCAAGAATTAATTAGGCATTAGCATTACATGGATAATAAGAAAAAAATACCCTATATTTTTCAATACTGATTAAAAGTTCACGCCCTTCCCAGCTGCTGTAGCTTCGCAAGGGTTTTAGCATACACATCCATAGATCTGCAGTCACCTCGATCTTCCAGAGTAACGAGACTTCAATTTCCAAAGAAAAAGATACAGAGGGGAAAAAAGCGGTTTGCCTTAAGAACCCTTCAGATCTTTTGTATCCATGCTAAAGAAATGAAAAAGGGCACAAGTCGGCTTCTTTCCTCTGCAGGTCACCTCTAAGGCTTGTTTAAATCTGTGTCTGCTAAAACCCAGCCAAAGCACGGTCGTGAAAAGTCACTTTTCAGCACAGGCTGCTCTGCACTTTTTCTGCAACCAGAAAATGCAGACATGACGTTTTTCTTAAGTGTTCAATATTACAAGACAGAATATAAATATCACAAAACAAGTTAAGTATCTTTCTAACACCAGGGTAAATGATCAAATACACTTGAAAACAGGAACAACAGAGCCGAGGCTTCAGTCATAGAGAAGATAAAGTTATACAATGATCCGGGAGTGAAGTCATTATGAAAAATGAGGGTTGGAAAAGGCTGACACAAACCTAAAATACAGCAGTAATAAATACTTCATCTGACTAGCAATCTGTTTAAACTTAGCAGTGACAGAAAGCTGCCTTCCGCTCCAACAAGAGAGCCCTGACAGAGACAGAGGCTGACACCTAGCGTCTACCAGACCCAACGAGCAAGCACGGACAGAAGGTGCCCAACCGCCGGAGCAAGGGCAGCGAGCAGTGCCGTCGCGACACATCACCCCGGGCAGGCAGAACACACGCACATGGCCAGCCTCTCCCAGCTGCAGCCGGAGGACCACGAGGGAAAAGAGCACCCGCAGGGGTGAAGCACGCACGAACGCAAACGAGCGTGTAGACGCAGAAAGGAAAGGCTGCGCTGCAAGGACAAAAGCCACATTTCTGTCTGTAAAGGAAAACACAGCGCTCCTCACACGGCCACGGGTTTCTGAGCTGGTTTGCCAGAGCTGCCGGTGGCACGCGTTGTCTCAGTGCTCGCTATCCTGACGTCCTGCCAGGCTGCACCCCTCCGAGAAGGAAGTGTCAGCTGGAAGTCTTTATCTCAGTGGTGCAGTAATGGACAGCTGCCAGGCTGCATGATGCCCCGCGCATTTACGAGCCGGGAGTCAGCCTGCAGGCTTTTCCTCTCCCTCTCACAGTAAGCTGGGTGGCTAGGGCAGCAAGCCCCTAAATTTAAGAGGGACGCTAATCAGCAGCGCCTGCTTTGCACAAGGGACTGAACCCTAAAATGGAGGGAAGAGCACGACTGCTAAACCGCTGCTCAGTAGAGCTCTTACCTGGCAGTAGCTCGTGGTCGGTTCATCATCGGAAGTGGAGTTCTTCTCTTCTTCCATGTTGTGCCCTGGACTCTCTGCCTCCCTCCTCTTTGAAGGGAGGAGCCAGGTGATGCTCTCACACTCCTTCTGCATGTCTGGGTCTCCATCTTCCATATCATCAGCAACCCCGTTCTCTCTACTTATCTGCTCTCCTTTCCCAAGCTCATTAAGGCTCAGGGAAGAAGAACTGGGCACAACTGGGTTACCAAACTCCTTCTTATGCAATAGCTGCCTCTGAGCCTGCTTCAGGCTCTTCTGGTAAACCTCCAGCTGACACAAGATGACTTTGGTGTACTGGTTGGGGTCCACCCCTTTGGGGCAGAACGGGATGCCCCAGTAATAGTGTACTGTGTCTCTCGCCTCCTCCTGCTTGTGCTTCTCCTCCGCCACATTCAGCACGCAAAACTCAGGAGAACTGTCGGACGCCTCGTCCTGCTCTGTGGAAACACAGACTCTGGCAGCGAGCCTGGGCTGTGAGGCGTGTTTGGTACCTGCCCCTCCACCACTCCTCCTGGGACTGCCACCCTGCTCCACGGTCCAGCTCTTCCAGAGTGTGGCTGAGCTCCCAGCACTGGCTTCTTCCGCAGAATGGCCAGTGCAGGGCAGGGGCTGCTCTTTTGGTTCGTGGCCTGCTGCTTTGGAAGAGCCAGAGGGGCTTGTGAACAGTCTCCGAGGTGTCAGTCGCCAGGAGCCTGGCGTCACCCTGCCAAAGGTGGGACTCAAAGAGATGAGGTCCTCTCCCAGAGCGCTGGGTAACACGCTACTAGAATCACTTTTAGGTGGTGAGGAAGGCTTTTCACTTGACCTTGTCAAAGGCTGGCTCTTCCCCGGAGACACGATTATGCTGGATACTAGTGAGCTTTCAACGATTTCCTGGCTTAACCTCCTCAACACTACAAGGGGGCTCCGGGCGACATCCATCTGTCCGTTCCCATCAGCTCTGGTGCTCTGCGAGTGGGAGCTGCACTCGGAGCGAGGGGTGTCAGGGCGAAGCGCCAGACCTCCCAGGATCTCACAGCCTTCTTGCTCAGTGGGGTGGCTTTGGCCTCGCGCGCCCAGCGCTTCTGCAGACAACTGCGGGGTTGCGTCGGAGGAGTCTGAGGGCTGACAGCTCTGAAAGACAAGAGGTTGATTCTCCGAGAGGTGCGTTCTCATCAGCAGGGCATAGCAAGGACTCTCTCAGCACACAGGCTGTCACCTGGACACTGCCCCCCCAGATCAAAAGCCCATACCCCAAAATGGGGGACAGCTAGGAATGGTACAGAACAACTACCCCGTGACTGCTCTGCTTCCAGCTCATGCTGGAAACAGCCAGGCCTCCAGTAAAGCCTTCTTTTGTGCAGCGTGGCAAAGCAAGCACAGAAAGCGATGTTGCTGAAGAACCCTAGTAAGCCTCTTCACAGAAGTACACTTACGTTTAGGCTCTCAGCAATGGCCTTCCTCAAGAGTTCCTCCTCTTCCTCTTCTTGACAGTTCACTTGTCTGGCTTCTTGCTCACTCATTTTCAGGGCCAGCGCAAACTGTTCCTCTTCAGTCATCTCTACAGCAGGAAAAAAGGATAATGTCAGGTCACAGCTGCAGGTGTATGCAAACACCCTACATTTATCCAACATCTCGAGAGAGATGTCCGAGGAGTCCCACCCCCCCAGGAGGAATGCAGAGCAAAGCATCTAAACCTCAGCTTTCCTGAAAAGGCATCACCAACACCAGAGCAGGCAACACTAAATGAAAACAGTAACCCAAGTCAGGAACATTAGTCAAGGCTTCTACAGCAGTCTGAATTCTGACTCCTTGAGCACATTAACAGGACATCTTATTGCCCTCACCTAGAAACATACACTAGAGCTACAGAATGCATGTTCAAGGACAGAGGAAAAAGATTTCCAAAGCATGCTCATTTTATATAGCACAGACTCAGGAGCAAGGCGGGATAAAGAGCAGATCATCTCTAACACACTATTTCTAGCCAAATAGCACGTCTCACTGCCTTCTGACACGAAGATACCTGCAATACCGCAGGAGACCCAACCAGGAGCAGAACAGCTACACGTTGTTCACCCTGAGCTGCAGGTGGAAGGCTCCATGGGGGATAACGTTACTTGCTCGGCAGTATTATGAAGGATCTTTCACATGCATACATCCCCCTTCTGCTCACATCACTACGCCACTGCATCACTAAGTCAGTCATGCATGGGAAACAGGTTTCCTACACTTGTAACCGCTATTCCAGCAGAAAATTTCTCCCTGAAATGTGCCTCATTCAGAGCAAACTGGAAGTCGAGACCGGCTATTTAGAAACAAAGCAGTTAGTTACTTCGGAAAACACTTATTTACTTAGATCCAATCCAACGCTTTCATTATGCTTAAAATACGCAATGCCTGCAGAACAGAGTGCAGCTCGCAAAACAGCTCAACAGCACTCTCAGGAGCTGCAAAATACATCCTCGCACTCGCAACAGACTGACAGATTTCCTTCAAAACCCGCTTCCCCCCTTCAGGCAGAACCCTGCACGCGCCATCTCACGCGTGAACCAAAAGGCTCGCTCTCTGACGGGCCCGGAGAGCTTTAAAAACAAGCGACTGGAGCAGGAAGCACAAAACGTGCCTTCGCTGCAGCCGCTTCCCAGACAGAGGTTTCCCCGGATAAAGCCGCGTTCAGGAGTTACGGGCTCCCATTTTCTAAGCCGCCCCCTTTGCACCACCAAACCGCGGCAGCGCAGCCCCCCTTGCAGAAGCCTGGCCTCGCGGCGGTCGCGGCACACCGGGGGTACACCGGGGGGCACACCGGGGGACACACGGGGGGTACACCGGGGTACCCTCGCAGCAGCAGGCTTCCCTGCACCATTCCCCCAGCTCGCTGCCAATGTCAGCCTGGTTTTTCCCCCACCCAAGCAGGATTTGAAGCATTTTTTGGCTGTTCCGATTACAAGCCGTTAGAGTCCCTTCTGTGTCCTACTAAATCAGCACTTAGGTTTAGATGTTTTCTTTTTTTTAATAATTTCTTTAAAAATTAAGAGAGAGGTTGAAGCGAAGGCTGACTACAGTGCACGCAGGACTCGTGGGGATCTTTTGTCCTTGGACAAAGTCACTCTGTAATGTTACAGCCAGCAGGGACTAGAGAAAAATATGCACCCTTTAATGGCAAGCACACAACAGCCCAGGACATGAAGGCTCCTGTCCCCGGAGCAGCATTTCCACAGCACCAAACACCTCCCAGGCATTCAGCGCGTGCGTGATTTGCTTCCCTGCCCAAACCGTCACAGCGATTAGGCCAGATCCTGCAAATGTTGACATGTGCAAGAAAACTGGTGCACGCGATCAGTCCCCGCAACATAAGACTTCCCACGTGCTTAAATTAAAACGGGGGCCTAAGTGTTCACCAGTTCAGGCTATCAACATCCACGAGGCTTAGCAGAAAGACACATTTTTTGGCGAGTTACTACCGTACATTTTGTTTTCCTCTCCCTCCCTGGCACAGCAATTTCCCCTCTGGGGACAGGGAACGTGCCAGACAAATGCTGCCTCTGGCAAAGAGACCAGCGACAAACAAAACGCGCTTGGTTCACGTTCCAATTGAGTAGGTGCTCTGGAGACGGGGAAATCTCGAGTCGAGCCGCACCTGGCCCCATGCCGTCCCGGAGAGCCGACCTGCTCCTCGCTGGGGCCGGAGCCACGCCGTGCGCCACGTCCCGTCCCTTCTCGGCACCGCGCGCGGACACATCCACGTTTCACCAACCTCGATGGGGATTACAGAGGTCGGAATCCACGCCGAGCAGAAATTCAGCGCCGCGGGAGGCCCCGCAGCTCGCCCCGGCTGTCGGAGGCCATCGGAGCCGAGCTCCGAGGAGGGAGGGAGGGTCAGGGGGGAGCTGTTTTTAAGACATTGCAGCCCTAAACAAATTAAACCATTTCAGAGCCTTTTTAAATGCTAATACGGCAATTTGCTAAGCGATTTATGTTCCATTTTGACATTTGCAAAGTGAATTAGATGCAAAACCCCACTAGTTGTAGTTCTAACAGTTACTAATAAGAGATTTACTCAAAAATAATGGAAATACAGGATCTCAGTATTTCCACATATCCGAAGTGCAATTACAGTAAAAACATTCAAATGCGCTTTAAAGCACTGACTACATCCGGAAAAAGAGAGGGAGACTTCTTTAGGTTTTTGTATTTCCATTTATCCTGTCAGGATGAAACGTCACAGATGCATTTTAGTTATGGCTTTAGGTTAAAATGAATAAAGCCACAACAAAGCGAAAATGGGAGGATATGCTTTATAACCAGAGCCTGCAAATATCTGAAATTTTCCAGTTTTGAGGAGAAGGAATTTGCTCTACCCAGAAGCACCCAATCGTTACAAAAGACCAATTTGCCTCACAATTCAAAGAATTTATTTAAAGACACTGAGAAAAAAAAATAATTACTATTTCAAATCTTAATTTGCCTAAAAGCAAACACCAAAAGTCTAATTATAGCTTCCAATAAGTGAGAGAACAGACCCACCATCACACGCGCATGACAAAGACGCGGCCGCTCTCTGGCAGCGCTGCCTGGCACCCGAACACACCGCGAGCGATGCAGCCCTGCTGCACCCGCTGCAGCTCACCGAGCCTTGCCCCGGGAAGAGAAAAGCTGTCACCAAGAATTCCAGTATCTATAAAGGCAGCAGGACCCCTCTATTACACGAGAGCCGGTCGGCACGGCCTCGCGCAGGTTTTCCGGAGCATGCCGAACACCTTGGTCACAGCAGCGCCTTACACCGGTCGCACTCAAAGAGGAGACGAGGAAAAAAAAAGAAAAAGAACTCATCCCCTCTTCCCCCATCTCTGACACAGGACACGCACAGTGGATTTCAGCTCCCACCAAGAGCCAGGCTGTTCCATGCTATGGCCTTAGGCCTCTATTAAAAACAATTTAATTCACACAAGCCCTCTGAGGGCTGACGAGCCCAACTGCTGCTGCTTGAGGAGCAGCTCCATTTTGTTCAGTGATTGCTTTGGGTTTTGCAGCAGACATCTCCTCTCCTATTGTAAAGCGTTCTGGATTTAACGTGCTGGACAGACTGCTGCCTCACGGAGCTTAAGAACGTGAGAGCTGGGGCGCTGGGGCACAGCAACAGCCCACCTAGCCCAGCAGCTGCAGCAAACGGTGCCATGCAGACCGCTGTCAGCGGTTCCTTCTGCTTGTACATCCACAGCATTCACAACTGCTCGGAGGGATGTCAGCGGGAACATCCCAGCCCGTTCCCTTTAGCATCTGTTTATAGACCTGTTGTCCACGAATGCATTTAATCCCTCATTAAAGCTGCTGATACTGACCCCTCTACAACCTCCTGTGACCAGCAGTTCCAGGAGCTCGCTACACGCTGCGTGAAGCATTACTCGCCTTCACATGCTTTAAACCCATCTCCTGCTATTTCCATCAAGTGCACCCCGGCTGCAGGAGCTGGTAAACAACAGCTCTGCGTTCAGCTTCTGCGCTGCCTTCCTGATGCGGACCTGAATTCCACACTCAGCCCTTCCCTCCCCTTGCTGAGGAGTCCCAGGCTTTGCAGTGCGTCCCCACACAGCTGCTCCGTCCCCGCGATGACCTGAGCTGGCCCTCCCTGGACGTCCTCTAGCTCCAGCACGTCCCTGAGAGGCAGAGACCGAGAGCTGCCCGCAGTGCTGCTGATGCAGGTGCACCAACGCTTTACAGAACAGCAAAACGACGCACAACAGATCTCCTGCTCTTCGCACCCCTCCTTATGAAGCCCAGCATTGCTGGCTTCTCCGGGTGCCCCGCGCTGCGAGCGGCTGGTTTCAGGGATCTGCCTGCTGCGACTCCGAGATCTCTCCTGAGCTGCTACTGCTGGGCCCGAGCACCGTGATGTTTCAGGGACAGACAGCAGAGGGGCCTGAACGGGAAAGCGCTTTGTGAGCGACAGGACTTTTGGATCAGGTTTGTATCGGAACCGATCTCAAAACCTGGTGAGGTACAGACATCCCTGCACACTTATTTTGGAACCCTCCAGTCTGCATACATACCGGCTGGGGAGCAAACGAGTGACAGCGTGCCTATTCGGGAAGGCAGATTTTACCCCTGCGAAGGGACTTCTGAGCTGTGTGTCCCAAGCCCCACCAGAGCCTTTCCGCAGGGGAAATAATCTCTACCACAAACATCAGAAGCTGCTCAGCACCAGTCTACTTCCCCAGCCCCACGCTCGAGACCTACGTGCAATTTTTCTTTTAGCAGCAAACTTCGTTCTATCCAGCTGCTGTTTTGTTCTTTTCGTTTGCAATCCACTCTCTTCCTTTGACTCCTGCTGTAATGGAAAAAAATATGGTGAGTGCATACAATATGTACGAAATACTACCAGCTCCCTCCCCTCCACTACTCTGACACAAACACTGGTTCAAGAACAAGCCTCTATTTGTGTGAAATTTGAATTTCAAACATAATTCAAGCACATTCTGTAACTATTAAAAGCTGTGTGATAAGCATAACGAGCAAAGAGAGTTACAGACTGACATAAACAGAGAAGTAGGAGAGACAATAGACTTCATGCCAGTCACCACCAAGCACTGCACCTGCTGCCCATGATTTTAGAGAGAATTTGTTTGGCCTTGCTGAAACATTGGTATTTGTAAGCACTCAAAACAGAATAACAAAACCTTTCTATAACTGAACATCTCATACCTGTAAGCCAGGGCTGTTTGCTGCCATACTGCTTCTAGTACTCTGCCCAAATGATTTTAGGTGGCCAAAACTAGAATCCTAGCCATTTCTGGGGACCCAGCCTAATGCATCCTGAGGGCAGGAGAGGCAGCTGCATTTATTCCTGGTGCTATTCTGTCACTGTACTACCCTGAGTACTGCCACAATTGTTTCATTTTTGAAGCTTGAATACTTCAGAAATTTGCAGTCAAATGGCCTCCAGGAACATCAGCCAGAAGAACAACCTCAGTCCACGCTGCTTGAAGCACACAGACTGCAACAAGAATGGTCACAGGCTTAATTGGCACACATTTATGCAAGTTGCTGTCCTAACGGCTTAAGTGAGGGCGTACACATCACCGAAGGCTGGCCCTGGACCCCTTCCAATTTGTCTCTCTAAATCAGGTAGGATTAGAATCAAACCCAGCGTTTTCGGCAGAGACACCCACGCCTGGCCAGGAAGGGGCTTCACGCAACTCCGTCCGCAGCTGCGCTGTGCTCGGGGTTCTGCTGTCCACGAGACCCACAGCAAATTGGCTCCACGCTTGTGCCTCACGCCACCTTCAGCCCCCCCGTGCCAGGAGATGGGTCTTCATGGTGGGGCGTTGCTTTACTGCAAATGGATGCACTGCTTCTTTTCAAATGTCATCTGTTTCTTCTGTCCGCTGCCCGCGTTCCTTAACCTGTGGAGTCCTTTGGACTGAACCTCAACGCTGAGTTTTGCTCAAATGTCTCCGGCTTTAGCACTATCTGGAGATTTTATTAATGTATATACACCACTTGCTCCCTCTTACAGATCATTAATGAGGGTGTTAAAACACACACAGACCTAATATTGATCCTCATGGCCTCAGCTTTACATCTCCCCAGAACGAGCCTCTCTTCTGTTCATCACCAGCCTTTGCTGACAGTCTTTTAGCAGGACTTCAATCCAGGAACGTTACTATCTAGACCAAATTGAATTATTTATCCAAGTAAGATTTTGCAAGACATGCTATTAAGTGGCTTCCCGAAACCCTACCACATCACAGCTTTTACATCCCCCAATACCTGCTTCACTCCTCACCTCCACTGATTTCAGAGCCAGCTCACGACGGGGCAGCAGCCACGCTCGGCGAGTCCGCACGCACTCGTGCTCACGTTAAGGGCTGACTCC
The DNA here is from genome assembly GCA_013399115.1 of Anseranas semipalmata. Classification (NCBI taxonomy): domain Eukaryota; kingdom Metazoa; phylum Chordata; class Aves; order Anseriformes; family Anseranatidae; genus Anseranas; species Anseranas semipalmata. Next base: position 36,057 of record VXAA01006251.1, on the reverse strand, counting down.
TTCCCACACCAACCACCCAGTTGTGGTACCCTGTTTCCAAGATCTGTCCGTGTCCCCAAAAGGCCGGAGGAGATTAAGCAAAAGCTCTCCTGCTCTCCCCAGAAGCACTGATGGTGCTAAACCTATTCTGATTAAGAGGGGGGCAATTTAATCCTAGCAGGCTCTGCGGATCCCCAGCTCCTCTCTCCAGGCATCAATCTTCCCTCATCACTCTTGCACTTGCCGGAAGGTCAACCTGACACTCTCATCTGCAGCTCTCTTCCAGGGCACCGACGTGATTTACGAGCACACCAAACTTGCCATGGCTACCAACGTTTGGTCTGTGCACAGAGAAACGCGCTTGCAACGTGCACTGCAGGGCAGCACGGGGCTCAAGCACCTCCGGGGCTTTTGGGGTAACGGCGTGCCCCGGTGCCGGCAGCCCCCAGGGACGTGCCTCTGCTCCCCGTGCTGGGTCCTGAACGATCTCGGCATTTACAGCAGTGGCAGGAGCAAAATTATTGCAGGACACGTGTTGTGCGAGCCTCATACATTCGAGAAAGATGTTTAAATTGCTTAGCAGCGTTCTACTGAACAGCCACAGTACAGCGAACTGCTGAAGCAAATCCAATTAATCCTGATGGGCCAAAATATACACACACATCTCAATTCCAAGAATTCTTAAATCTTCTTTATTTTTAAACCCAGAAAATAAAACATACCTTTTAATTAGGATTTATGGCTGTTTGTACCTCTGCTGGGAGAGAGCCCCGCAGGCCCCAGAGTGCTCTGCATAAATGCAGGCGTGGATGGTAGAAACAGAAGGGGCCAAGGAAACTCAGAGAAGACAACCGGGCTTGCTCTTTCTGACCCAACCTTTTAATGCTCATCTGTCTACAAGGATAATAGGAACTCAGGGGGCCACTCAACCAACTGCCTTTCTAATAAGATCGCTAGTCCAAAAATAATCTTAATCAATTAAAATATTCCCAAACTGCCACCAATACTCTTAGTTACAAGGTCATCTCCAACACACAACTTCCAGGGGAAACTAATTATTAAAGCTGAGGCGAGGTGGGAACTGCGCACCTCTGTTCTGTGCCAGCCTGGATAGTGTCTCTCCTCCTCTGCCGTCAATTTAAAGCGTAATGGCCAGAAGGAATCCAAATTCTCTTTCTGTGTATCAGGCTCTGCAGTCTAATTTATGACGCTCTCTTATGAGTAATTTCACTGTCAGCATTGTACACAGATCAAGGAAAAAAACGGGTTTCCAAAGTTCCCCACACACTCGGTGGAAGGCAGCCACCATTCTTCTTCCTTGGTTTTTAACCCGCTTGGTTTCGACAGACAGCAGGAAATCAAATTCTCATTTTAAAAATGCTTTTGCACGTACTTAAGAGAACCCGACTCTGCCAGCAGAAACAGATACAGCTCCACTCGCTTCTAAAAGCCCGTAAATGGAAGCTAGTAGCCAGCCTCCCACATCCTGCTCCCTTGAATCCACATCAGAAACCACAGAAATCAGCTTCTACTGACTCAGGGAAGGAAAGGAGAGGCTACAGAAGAATGTCTCCATAGCTAACGGTGCAGACTGCAAAGTCAAAAGGTCTGGTTAATTTTGCTGCTCAACAGCAGTTGGGACCATCTAACAATAGGGCACAGCCAAACACCACATGTCCTGCATGGGAAATACGCAGATGAAAACCAGACTAATTTATTTTTAAAAGCTAATTAGATGTTGGAAGTGCCACGTTTGGTTCTAGCCAAGGCTGCTGCTGAAATTAATATCACACCCTACTTTATTAGTCTCTGACTTCAGAATCTGTTTCGGCTCTGCTCTCTCTTTCAGCTCATTAGAACAAACCTGCTGGAAGCGGAGCCTGGACCAACAAGACACGACCGGCTCGTGCCAGATGTGCAGTTTCTGACACACGGGGGGAGGTCAATGCAGAAAACGGGGCTTTCACTGGGGCATCAGGAGGCTGGATCCAGACCCGCTGCCGCTTCCAAGGAGCGGGAGCAGCAGCGCCGAGAAGCCTCCCCGGGAGCACACACGCACCGTGCCCTCCTCCGGCACCTGGCGGCACGGGGTCCCTGGGCACGGCAGCAGAGCCAGGCACTGCAGGATGCCCTCACGCGGTTCTGCTTCGCTCAGAAGACGTTTGGCAGCGTAAGGTGGGCACCGCCATCCTGGCTGTGATGCTCCCAGCGATGTCTTCTCCAAAGCAAGGCATCTCCAGGCTGTGCTTGTCCTGACACAAACTGCACAGGGCAGGGCAGTGGCCAGGCAGTCCAGCCAATTCCCAAACACTCCTCTCTCTCCCCAAAACCAACATCATCTGATCCAGAACATCAATAAACACTGCTATATACTCAGACTCTAAATATCTCCCAACAGGAATACTCGGGCAAAGGGATGTTCCACATCTAAGGCAAAACAGGCACTGGATGCCATGCAGAAGGAGATGGCACTGTCACCCTGGAGTCTCGTCACGCTCCCCAGGGGATGGTAGAGCTGGCAGAAAGAGCCTGTGAGACTTCATGCAAATGCTACAAGTGGAAGCAGGCACTCTCAAAGCTTCCCTAGGATCTACCCAGAAGCAATGGATTAAAACACCTTCGTGTGAGCCTTCTGCAAGGTCCCACAGCGGATCAGCAGCATTTTAGGATCCACTGTGCTGAACACTGGAGATCTGTCAACTAAATTAGCACAACTGGCTGTGCTCTACACTCATCCTTGACCAGGCCTCCTGCTGGGCGACAATCACGTTTCAGACATGGCTTCAGAAAGTCTTGGGGGTCAGAGAGTCTTTACCAACAACCCAATTCAAGCAGGAGGGCCATCAGACAGACCAGGACTTGCTATGCTTGAAGGGAGCTCTGCTGGGCACTGTTGGGAATACTGTGTGCTCGAGTGCAAGTGAATGACTACCCATCTTCTGTCACGGGCAACCAATTCCCTGCAGGATTTAAACAGCAGAGACAGGAACCACTTTGTTCATTCGTCATGCCTGTGTTTTCAGAGAAGCAGTCTGCACAAAGGTGGTCATCTCCTCTTGCTTCCACAAAGCTGGAGAGACTTCTTAATTTGTCTAACCCTTCCCCCCCCAAAAAAAGAGTTCCCTGAATCCAGGATTATATATAACAGAGATCAGAAAGCCTCACGTCCAGAAAAATTCCTTCTGATGCAGCTCTGCAGATGCCAGCATAGACATGAGCAAAGAAAGAAAATTTGGCAAAATAACATGGATGAGCTTGATAATCCAGCATGACTGAAAAATTCCTGGGAGAGGCAGTCTGCCAAAGATCATCAAAAGTGAGAAGCTGGAGGCTTTCCAGGTGCAGCTGCTACAAGATCTGCTGGTCTGGAAGCAGAACTAGGGACTTGTTCTATAGATACCTGCCAAGAGACTGCCAAGGAAGAAAGCCATTGAATCAATGATGCCCAAATTGTCCTTGTAGCTTTTGATTCATAAGGAACCATGTCCTAACAGATGCAAGATTAATTGAGAATGTATTGTTCTCTAAAATTGCTATTGATCTGAGCTTCTCACACCTCTTCTTGAACACATAACAAGGTCTTACTAGAGCAAGAACAACAGTTACAAGGTTTGAAATTGAAATTCAGCTTGATGTACACTGAAGAGCTGCGACAGTTACAGAAGCCAGACGGTTTTTTTGGTTTTTTTTTTTGAGATCCCATGCAAATCAAATTTTTGGGTGGTTTTGCAGAAAACAACACTGCAAGAGACTGTGGCACTGAATCTGGAAGCTGATGACTCACAGAAAGAGACTGAACTGAATAAATCCACTCATTCAACCGACTGAACTGTTGTCACTTAAACAGAACCTAATTGGCTCTTTAACGGCCTCTCTGAGCATATCCTTTTCTGTAATATGACCGATTATGCCATCAGAATTTATTGTTTATAGACAAACTTACAGAACAGTCAGGGAGCCTAACCTTTTTATAGATGTGTTTTAAGAGACGTTTGTTTCCTCTTTTTCAGATACGCGCACATTGAGATGAATAATTGTAGACAATAACAGGTCCTGATCTTTTATGTACTGCAGCATCTCTTATAGCTGCTGATTTCTTTTTTTTTTCCTTATAGGTTTCACAATAAAGGCCAGTGATGCAGCAGACATCTGAAGTTAACTTAGCATATTGCAGAGCTAAGGGTTTAACCCCAATGAACTATTACTGCCATATGTTCCATTTCTTTCAGGGAATTTCCCAATGGGAAAGAACTCAGACAATGTGAAGAAAAAACATCCAATATCATTTGCCCTACAGCTTTTTACTGTTTATTTCTAGTGCTTTTCCCCTCCTCACATGATAATCGCCTTATTGTAGAGACTCATGCTCCAGATGTGAGAGCGAAAAGGACTTGATTTAAGATCTACAGCTTGAGAGTGAACTGAAATGCTTTTGAAAATGGTGGAATTACAAAAAGCAGCTTAGGATCCCAAATCACTGGCAAGACAGAGCAAAGCCTTAACAGTCATATATAAAAAAAATTGATTCTAATAATTTCTTCTTGTGTACCTCAAGTTGAGGACAGATTCTCAGGGCTCTGGGTTTCTCCCACGCAGGAGTTCTTGCATGCTCCCCTAGCACCAGTGTAACAGGCACGGACATCTCAGTATTTTAGGGTAAGGCTCAGGTTAATAATGACGACGCCAGGGATCAATGATCTAGCTTTTATGTCATAGCCAGGCACACCCATTCCACAGTTCACCTTTACACCCTCCGGCAGTGGGTTAAAAACTCAGACTTCTGCCATTCAGGATCGGTTTACCAGACACCAGCTGTGTCTGAGCTACTCACAAGCCTGTGTTCTGAATCATTTTCTTATCTATTTGCACATAATACAGAATCATGTTTCTATGGCTTAGCTGGAAATCAATCAAATAAAAATTATGAAAAAAAGATTTGTAAAGGGATTGAGGAAAGGTTACTTTTAAATTACGTTTCAAATTCAGTTCTGAGAGGATTTGGTTATCAAATCCCAGACTCATAACTCACCCTCACCAAGCACACCATTCGTTTCCTAGTCAAATAGGATTTGATTCACCTCACATACAAGAAAAGGAACGGCACAACACGCTCCGCGCAAGGCCTGACCCCAGCACACAGCGTGGGATGCTCGGGCACTCTCCCGGAACGGCGGGGCCGGGCGGGCTGATCACTGACCTCTCCCTCGCTGTCGGATATAACAATAAAGGCGTCCACAAAACTGCGCTTCTTCTTGGCATTGGCTGGGCCCCTCTTCTCTTCCTCTTCTTCCTCCCCATCCTGGCCTCGAGAGTCAAGGCCCTCTGTGGGCTTCTTCCTCCTTGGCATCCTTCACTCTGAAACAGAGGGAAAGATTAAAAGCCATTTGTTTCCTTCTGATTTAGATTTCCCCTAATAGTCATCTTTTTTTTTTTCTTTGTAAACTATTTTTAGGCAAAATACCCCAGGCATTAGAACGTTATTACAAAGCATGGTAGATCTAGCGGTACTGGGAGCCACACGTACTTGTCACCACTCATTTAGTTAAGGATACTTTATTAGAGCTGATTGCTAAAAGGGGTTTCAGGGGACCAGCAACACAGACGAGAGCCACTCTGAATGCCCTTGCTCCAAAGCTGTGAGGCTTTCCTCTCAGCTTCTCCTGCTGAAGCTCCTCAGCAAACTGCTCCAGCGCGTCCTTCCACAGCAGGCATCTCACCCCCCAACACAGCCCCGAACTTCCCATCCCCATCCCCGTCCTCTTCACCGTCCCAGTGAATCAAGCTGAAATTCGCATCCCAGAACAGGAAGCCACAGCAGTGCAGCCATTTGTCAGCTTTTACATTGACTAAACCAAGGGGGAAAGGCGCGATCCTCAAAGGATGCGGTTTTGCTGTCCGAACAGCGGCTCCGTGCAAGGCTGCACAAGCTCTACAAAAAGGGAAAACGCAGGCGATGGCAGTAGGCAGGCTGCAAACAAGACAACGGGTTTCTCTCGCAGCCTGGGTTTCTCAATGAGCACCAGGCTCCGGAAGCCCTCTGCGCAGACATGCCTGCGCCATCCGTATTAGAGAAGGCACTTGACAAGCGGGGAGGAACCCGCTGAGCATCATTAGTGCAAACCTGAGTGCTGGAGGAGCGGCACAATCGAGGGCAGGTGCCCACACAATACGAGCCAGTGCTTCAGCCTCTCCTCTCCCTGCCTCCAGACCGCTGGAGAGACGCGCAGCAACGCGCGGCTTTGATCGAAAAGGGCTCAGACGAGAGGATCGGGATGAGATCTTGGTGAATGAGAGCAGCGGGACGGCACACAAAGTCAAACCACCCTTTTCCTTCGACGTCTGCCATTCGGTTTGGCAAGTAACGTGACAACAACATTCAGCGCTTCCTGAACTGTGATCTAAAGGAGCCTCACGAAGCAGGCTGAGCACGATCGGCTCTGCTTAAGTTAGAACTGAATGTGCGGAGCGGTTCAGCAACGAGCCCCTCGTTACACACCAGACAACGGCAGAGCTGGAAATGCAATGCAAGTTGGCCAGTTCCCAGACCAGTGTCCTTCCACAGGACCCTTCTGCCTTTCTTCACGATCACCAAAATAGCTCAAATGTGCTGCTTAGATCTAAAATAAGAGCAAGACAAGGTGCAAGAGAAGACCCTGCGCTATCCGAGATAGAGCCAAACCCTCTTCTGTACCACTGCAAAATTGCAAACAGCTCTACGTGTAGAAATACTAGTAAGCAAGAAGTTCAAAATCCACGTTAGCACTAAGAACAGCAGTGCACTCCTCCATCTGCAGTCAGATTTGTATTTTCTGCAGCCTGCAAAAGCTCCCTTAACCTCTCTGTCTCCCTTTCTCTGCAAATACAAGCACACACATGCGTAGAGACAAAAGATGATTATCCTGGTGAGTAAGGACTTGCACTGAAGGCTTGCTGAGCCCTCTAAAGACAGAATATTGAACAAATCGCATGCATAGCTCCAGAAGTGACTGCAAACATCACTGCAGTCCAGAAATGTTTGTCTGTTTAGGAAAGGAAAATAAAAACAAGTGCTGCTCTTCAGAAAAGCATTGGCTCTCACAAAACAAAGCTGTTTTGCTCCAGCTGAGCTGAACTTTGGCTTTTGTTGGAATATCCTTATTATATTTTCTCCATTTTTTTATCTTTTGCTCCGAACAGTTCCTTTGCCCTCTGCCCAGAGAGATGAACCAAGCACCCCACCCAGCTGCTGAGAATTGCCCCCCCGAAGGGAGTCCACCTAGGTGGAGAGGGCGCCTTTATCGGCAGAAAAACACGTACGCAGGCAGGCTTTTTGGCACGATGTCTGGCCGCAGTACGTGAGCCTAGGCAGGGTCGCTATTTTTGGACAGAGAGCCTGTAAACCTTTTACTGCTTAAACAAAAGCAAACAGCAACAAGCAACTGCCACTCTTTTTTATTTTTTTAATCCACTCTGGTATCACCAACTCTGCTCTATGCGATAGATCTTCTGCCCGATGCACTGTGCTAAATAAGAGATCACTGAGAAATATCAGCTGGAGTTACGATGAGTCACCTACCTCCAACATTTAAAGAGAAAAAAAGATGTAAGAGATGTAACCACACAACTCCCACAACGCTTCTGAAAATGAAGGGACTTGTGGCAAAAAGAGTCTCTGTAAACGTAACTAAGGGAACAAGACAAGTAAGAGATCACTTGTAGCTGTGCTAGTCTGAGGCTGTGAGTAGGAGAGCGGTAACAGCTTTTATTAGACAAGCTGATACAGCCCAGGGAAGAGAACAAGCACCAGAGCACCCCCCCTTCCCCAGGTAAGGAAGCCAAGCGCAGAAGCTGGATTTTGCTTTTAGCACTCTACCCGAGTATCTGCGGAGCTGATGCCTGCTCTCAGGTTCAGCGAAAAAGGCCGAACGCTGAACTACCTAAAACTACCTCTGCAGTTTGGCTCGTGGACTCATTTTCCAATTTTTCACTTTTTACATCTTTGAATTCAAGAGAATTTCTTTGTAAACGCTCTGACAGCAAAGGTGACCTCCTGACAAGGGACTCGCACATGCCACGCTTCTCCAGTCGCATTTTTAGGGATATCCTTGAAGATCCCCAACTTGTGATTATTTGTCATTTTCCCTCTCATCTATCATTTTGATGAATCAGAAAGCAATTACCGACAGAATAATTCTAAATCTTGACACTGCAGCTACAGACCTGCCAAGCTGTGACAGCTTGAAAAATGCTTGAAAATGAAGCCAAAAATGAATGACTCTCATCCCCGGATGAGTTTCTGAGCCGTTCGAGACACAGGCTGTCGCTTTGTAAACAACCCCCCCGCCTCAGAGAGGAGAGGCACGATGCGCTCAGGCAGCACGGCACCACAGCTCCGTTCACACGGGTCAGCACCGCACGTCTCCCTGCAAATATCATCCCCAGACCCTTTGCTTGTCCCCGCCACGCAGGGAGCAGCTGATGCTCTGCGACGGTCAGGACATTATGGTCCACAGCACCCCGGGGGGACAGGAGTTGTTTACAGGATTTATCCATTTACAGAAGCGGCTCTTCACAAGAAGGAACACAGAGACCGCAAAGGCCAAGCGCTGTGCGTCTACAAATGCCGCTGAGCTCCGCGGGAGATGCTAACTGCTCAGCTTCCCAAACCGAGCCCGTGCGAGCCCCACAGGCGGCACCTCTCCCTCCTCCAAGGGGTGACACGGGGGGAGAAGAACCCCCCCTACAGCACCCATCCACCTGCCTGAGGCCCTCCCATCCCCATTGCCACGTGGGTGCTCTTCCCAACCCGTGGCCCTCAGGCATGGCAGGCTCTGCAGGGAGACGAGGGCTGGGCTGACAAGGACAGGGTCAGGGCTACTCAAGAAGTGCCACCCTGGGGACGAGTCACAGAGGGGTCACACGAGCAGGGGGGATAGGAATGGGGTCGGCCATAGGCGGGTGAACCAAGGGAAGGGGAGAGTGCCGGGGCTACCCCAGGAGAAGGGGATGGAGCCAGCCCTGGTGGGAACCAGGAGGGCAGGAGCTGGCCCCAGGAGTGCTGAGGGGGCTGGGGGGAGGGGGGCCGGTACTGGGGCCCCCTCCCCAGGGGAAGGGGCTG
>VXAA01006251.1:12367-25784 GCA_013399115.1 Anseranas semipalmata | reverse complement strand
CGGGCTGACCCCGCTGCGTGTGCCCGCAGTGGAGCGGCTGATCCGGGAGAACGGGCACATCTTCACGGAGGCGCAGTGCAAGGTGTGCAGCGCGCTGCTCATCTCCGAGTCCCAGCGGCTGGCGCACTACCCGGTGAGGCGGGGGCGGGGCGGGGCCGGGCCGGGTCGGGTCGGGTCGGGCCGGGCCGCCGCAGCAGCCGCCGCGTTCTCGCTTCCCGCAGAGCAAGAAGCACGCCAACAAGGTGAGGCGGTACCTGTCCATCCGCGGCGAGGAGCAGCTGGCGCACGGCAAGAGGGCGAAGGTGGACGCCAAGCAGGTGAGGGGGAAGCGTGGGGGCTCGTGGGCTAAACGCCGCTGTGCGGCCCGGGCGTCTGCGTGAGTGAGGGAAGAAAACGCCCCGAGAAGGGGTCCCGTCGCTAAGCCTTGTCGCGGTGAGTATGGTTCCTGTTGCCTTTTCCACTTAAAAAAATGCACATTGCCTTTTGCTGAAAGTCTCCTTATGAACTCTGCGAAAGAACAGGGAAAAGTGGGAGCAACAAGTTGTCAGGAACATCACTGCACCTCTGTAACATTTACTTTCATTCCAAGCGTGTTGCAGGGTTGGCAGCTCACTGGACTTTTCTTTCTGCCACAATTCTGTTTTTACTTGTTTACGTCTCTTCAGGCAGTGGCTGGAACCTGTTGGTCAGTAAGAGGAACACATTCCACCCTGCCATCTGTCTGCCCCATGACTCATTTGGAAAACAGATTCTACTTTTATGATTGCTTCAGCTTTAATCCCTAACCCTCAAACATTTGTAGCGGGGGTGGAGAGGGGGATAAAGGACGATGCCTTTGCACATAGTGTTAGGCTTAGAAATGACTGCTGTTGCCTGCTCAGCTAGCATCGTATTGCCGATGACCCAGCTGATAGTGATGGTTGTGTTGCTTAGCTCACGCCTCGTAGCGAGCAGAAGGCTGGCTGATCCAGTTCTGGCAGCCACGCAGCTCACCTTGTCCTCAACCCCTACAGGCCAGGACAGCCCCTCTATCTAGAGCATTTCACTAACAGAGCAAAAAGAAACAATCTGAAGCAGGAACACTTCTCATTCCAGTGAATGAGAGGACGGTGCTGCATCGTGGAGGCCCTGTTCTGTCAAACTTCTTCAACTTCACACCTGAGTGTCTCTGATTATCTTGTTTTCTTAGATGCCTTAGTGTTCTTTCTTGTAACAAGAAGGTTGAGCAGGATGACCTCCAGAGGTGCCTTCCACCCTCAACCACCCTGTGATTCTGTATGCACAGGAGAGCAAGCAGGAAGGCAGCAACGGGGAGGACAGGAACAAGTGTTGTCCCATCTGTAACATGACCTTTTCCTCTCCGGCTGTGGCAACGTCTCACTACCTGGGGAAGACTCATGCCAAGAACGTGAAGCAGCAGTCCCCCAAAGTGGAAGGTATGATTGTCTGCAGTGCCTTCATATTGTAGCGTGCAAGCTAGAAAAATGCTGCACGTAATGATTCTCCACTGGGAGGTGTCACTGGACCCCAGGTGTGTGATCCTTTTTTGAGTCTGTGTGCACTCTTGCCTGTGAAACGAGGTAAGGCAGTGGTATCCCTCCAGAGACTGCTGCCGTTCTCAGCAGCTTGCTTTGTAAGCTGACATTGACTAAAAGTGGCATATTTGGGGTGGGTTTTTTTGTTTGTTTGGGTGAACTGCAGCTTTCAGCAGTGTTGTACCCATCCCTCCGTGTAAGGAATGGGGCAGAGCTGTTTTTCAGGGAGCACAATGTTAAGCTGTAGAAATACCTGACGCGGGATATGATGCTTGCTAAAAGCCTATAGGGACTAAAATGACTGGTGAAGCACCTATAAGATGAATTTGTCAGGGCTGCTCAGCCACAGAGATATAGCTTCTGTGGTTCAGGGACTTCTGAGCTTCAGGGGCATGTGCTCGTCCTGACCTCGTGGTTTGCCCCCGGTGTCTGCCACGGCCCGCTCTCCAGACAGAGTGCAGCCAGGGCAGACCTTGGGTGTGAGAGGAGCCTTCAGGAAGGGAGGCTGTACACGTGGGCAGCGTGGTGCACGCCTGCCACCTCGGTGTGAGAGGAGCTCTCGGGTACTTGGAAAGCTCCTCCCTGGTGTTCAGTGCCCCTACTGGGAGTTGTCTTACCACACTCCTTCCAGTTCTGGAGTATTAAGGAAAGAGATAGGAGCAACATGAATTTATCTAGAGGTCTTATGTTATTTGACTAGGTTTGCTTTTGGGGTGTTTTGTGTGTTTTTTTGTTGGTGGTGGTTGGTTGGTTAATGCACGTTTTGGGGGAAATAAAATGACTTTTTTTTTTTTGCATCTGAGTTCTGTGACTGACCAAGAGTTTGGATTCACCCTACAGAAGTAGTGCCCCCACAGAAACATCCTGCTACCCTCCCCACCTCTACTGTGTCTTCTAATGAAGAGAACAAGGACATTACTGACCCAGACAAGTTCTGTAGCCTCTGCCACGCCACTTTCAACAACCCCCTTATGGCAAAACAGCATTATGTAGGCAAGAAGCACAGAAAGCAAGAGACCAAACACAAGCTGATGGCACACTATGGCCGAACTCCTGATGCGCCGGCGTCATCCTTTATGGGTGAGTTCTCAGCAGGCAGGTGAATAGTTGAAGAGCAGGGTGGGAGAGCAACACTGTGTGTCTGACAGGTCTCTGGATCAGAGAGTCCGTGTGGAGGCAGCAGGAGAGAATTGCTCGCGATCTCACAGCGTCTTGATGGTGCGCCGGAAGATTGATTTGGTTGATATTGCAACTCCCTGGCAGCAGGAGAGGTTTTAGACTGTAGCTACTTGTGACAAGCTTTGGGTTGTGTTTTTGCAATGTTGTCTAATCGGGTACACGTCCTTTTTATTCTCTGTGCAGATAATCCAGGGATTTTGGCCAGTACTGTTTCTAGCTAGGTGGATTGCATCCAAAATGGAAAGATAAAAGTGGCATTTGATGCTTAAAAAATGCCTTCAGAGGGAACTAGCCAAAGATGGAAGAAATAGGTTTAACTGCATCTGCTCTTTCAAAGCACATGAAAGGCAGAGAGATTTCTCCTTGAATGCTTTCTGCCTCTGTGTGGGCACTTCCATCTGATGAACTAATGCAACTCTCTGTGGAGCAAGCAAGAATGTGGAAAAAATTGAGCTATTAAGGAGGAACTTTAGGCAGACAGTTGAAACTCATTTGGTTTATGTTCTGTTCCTTGTGAGTACTTCTGCATGATGAAAGCCCCTGGAGTCCAGTGAAAGCATTAGGAGCTCACAGAAAACTCCCTTGTTCCTCTCAGCAGCCTTCTGCTGGACCAGGAAGTCTAGTACCTGCTGGATGCTTAAAGTAAATAATAAGCAGACAAATCATCTTAAAATCTTCTTTAAGGGCTTCTTTCTCTGTCATAAAAACATCCATAAGCAGAATATTAATTATTCTAATTCTTTGTGGGCCACCTTTAGCTACTGGTAGCACTTATGAGAAACGAGGCTCAATTATGCAAGTAATATTCTCTCCCACATTGTGTAGTCACATGGGAGATGGAAAAGGTGCTTCATATCTTGTGTTATCCATCTGCTCTTTACCTAATTAATGGGGCCTGATCAATGGTTCCATTTTATTGTGACTCGGGCTCCGACAGGGGCAGGAGCTTCAGCCCAGGCTGGGTAAGTGGGCAGTGCTGTTGGCCGTGTGATTGATGTCTTCTGTGAAGTGCTTACAGAACTAGAGTGTCTACATCCACATCTCCATGGCACTTAAGCTGTTCCAGGCAAGGTTTCAGAGCTGTGTCTGTAATGTGGGGCTGCTCTGCTGTGAGGGGCTGCAGTCAGGGATGTATTTTCCTGTTCTCTTTTCGTGTCTCTGTGTGCTAACAGCCATGCCAAGCATGCCAGCGTAATTCTTCCCAGCATAAGCCTCTTGTTCTTCTCTTATAGAATGGAGCTCAGATGCTGACCTATACTTTTGTGAAGGTTCTGGTATTTTTTTTTTTCTGGCATGTGCTATCCCTAAACATGCCTCTGTTGGGATCTGACTAGCAGCAGGTGGAGATGCGTCCTTTCCAGTGCAACACCCAGATACTTGTAAGCTTAAAGTTCCTCTAGGAACCATCAGTTTGGGGTGCAGGAGCGCGGTTGAAGGACTTGGTACACACACACCTGTTTGCTAGATTTTCAACAGAGAGATCTTGACCTCGATCGTGCAGGGAGGTGGATGTGAGGACTGTAACAGCTCCTGTGGCCCTTCACATCCAAGCCCAGAAGTTTCGAGAGTTAAATGGCCCATTCGTGTCTGACACCTCTGTGGTGCAGCAGCCAGATAGGAAATGCCTGTTACACCGTGTGTTGCGTTTCTCACTCGGTGATGTTGCTGCTCTGCACCCCTAGGGTGAGTGTCCCCGTTCCCCTTTGTGTTTTCTTTGTGAGACTCCAAGGCAGAGCCCTTCCCCAGAGAGCCCGAATGCAGGAGCGCTTCATGTCCTGGGGACAAATGCCCGGATTTTCCCCTGTTACAGGCTTCTGTGGTGAACTCTACCGCCATGCTTGCTAGTTTGGTATCTCTGAGATCCAGAACTTTGATTTCAGCTGGAGTTGTCATGTTAAACAAAGCCATTGATCTGTCTAGTACGACTATTGTTGGAGACTTTCTTTTTTTTTTCAGTTAGCTGATACACTGACTGTAACTAAACTGCTTGAGGATAGAGTTCAGTATTCTCAGCTGGCACTCAGCAAGGCTTAACAGAGTGCTGCACTGTGGAACTTGATGTTGTGTATAATCTCATCTGGCTGCTTTTTTGTTGTTGTTATTGAAACATGTCAAGCTTACAAATTAAGTATGTCCCTTGTTTTCTGTTATGAGACATGGATCAGGAGAAGTGGGAATTTGGGAAAAAAAATGGAATTGCAGAGGCAGTATAACCTCAGGTTTGATGTACTAATGCTACGTTTTCACCTCGTCTGATACTGTAAACTGGTTATAGGAAATGTGCGCTTGTTTTTGTAGATAACAAGCGCGTGTTCTGACCGGGAAAGGTTTTCTGGCTTAGTGTTTCCCTCGTACCACTAACCAGAGTGTGACCAGTATCTGGTGGGGTAGTTGGGTTCTGTGACCTCCCTGTCTGGTCAGGCTATTGATTTGCTACTTGTCTTTGTTTAGCAGTTGTTTAAGGCACCAAGTGATCGATTATCTTACTTGTTTCTACCTCAGGCACCAAGTTGTTGGCTAGCTGTGTGTGTTAACATTGATGTCTGTTTCAGCTGGGAAGGGGTACCCCTGCAACACATGTAACATAGTACTGAACTCCATAGAGCAGTACCAAGCGCACATCAGTGGCTTCAAACACAAGAATCAGTAAGTAACTTTCTTGTTTAAGTGTGTTAAAGTTAGTTGTTGAAACAATGTTTTAAGTACAACTTAAATGCAGTTTTGCATGTGTGTTTCAAGCCGACTCGCTAGCAGGACCTTAGGGTTTGGGCAAGCTCGTACTGTTTGTCCTGAAGCCGACTAACTCGTGTGGGTTTACACCCCTCAGCCTCTTCGGCAGCTCCCTCTGCAGGCAGCTTGGGGATGCTGCTGTAGTAGAAGTGTCCTTCAGTTGCTTTGGTTCTCAATGGTTCAGGTCAGCGTGGACCTTTGCAGCGAGCACATAGAGCCTGACTCTTGTTAAATGCCATTTCTGTAAGAACCAAGATTTTTAATTTAATTAAAGACTGGCTTAGTGGACATCCATTTGCCATTCTACTCTGTCTTAGAGTTGCTTGTTTTAAAATTTGGCGTGTAGTCAGCATGCTCCAGAAACCTAGACTATATTTCTGAACTCACTGTCACAGCTGATGAGTTAAATAGTGGCATCCCCTGCATATATTATTCATCTCTAAAATTTATACTGCCAGGGAGATGATTAATACCAAATGAACTTGATCTGGACACTGACAAATTTCAGATCTCTAATTTCAAAGCCTTACCTTAAAGAGGGTCAGTAATGGACCTGGGTTATCTAGACAGCTTCTTAAAGAAAGAGGTATTAAGAAACTCTACCTGAGGTGGTGACAGACTCCTAGCTAAATTTCCCAGAGAGGCCAGGAAGAAAACTGGGATCTTTTGTTCTGTATCTGTGGAATAACAGTCCCATTGCACCCTGCCTGTGGGAAGACATAAGCTCTATCTGTCCCCCTATGAAAGTTTCAACTCTTGAACAGCACAGCAGGATTGCTGAATGGCAAGTATCTAGCCTGAATTTATCCCATTCTAGAAAGATAACACTGAGGATGTTCCCAACACAGATGCATAACTGTTCCCTTTAAGGACATGGATGTTGTTCCAGTTTTTCCAGCCAAACAACTCCCTTTCAGAAAGCTGCTTCTGGATTTAGCTGTTAAATCCTGTTCCAGGCCAGCTTCTGCAGTCTGAAAAGAGCCAGGATACTTGCTTTGTAGTGGAAGCACTTAACAGTCCTTGAGCTGTGCAATAGCTAACTCTGCCACGCTAAGGGTGTCTGTTTACACGCAGGCACAGAGGGTAAGGAAGCACTTGGAAGCTTTTCTGTCAAGTTGTTGACTTGTCTATAGTAGGTTGTTACTCCACTGACAGCCGTGCTTGCTGAGCAGTGATTGCAGCTGACAGATTTCAGAGCGGTTCTAACGTTGTTTCCGTTCTCTTTTCTCTTCCTCTTGCTCCCGTCGATGTCCAGGATGCCAGGAGCAGTGCCGGTTGTAGGACCGTTCCCACCACAGCAGTATGTCCGGGAAGAGTCAACTGCCCCAGGAGGCTACAGTTATTTCAGCCAAGACTTCTAGAGCAAGTTGCAGCACTGTTCTTGGAGTTGTTGGTGGCCCAAGAACGCACATCCTTTGCCAGCCCACAATGGTTTCATTATCCCTCTGGATAAGCAAAGCCCTACCCTCCTGTATGCACTGGTTGAGCAGAACAGGGACTGAATCTGTCCGAAAAAGGATCCAGCTGGAAGAGACTTGGTAGACAGCAAATACTTCACTCCCTTAGAGTAGTTTTCATTGTGTAATTGCTTCCTGTAAAGGTGGGTGCGGTGTGAGAGGAAGTGTGTATCTGGTATAAGGAGGGTCTGGCAACAGGCTGGCAATGGCCACCTCCTCCCTCACCAGAGCAAATAGTGGATTCCTGCACCTGGAAGGCCAGCATCCCATGCTCAGAGGTGTCTTTTGCTGGAGGAGAACTCCTAGCAAGCAGTGCTTGTGCATCGTGGATGGGACACTGTGCAGGTTGCCTGGCTTTTTGCAGGCCTAAAATAAGAAATGGCAGTGCAGCATCTCGTCATGCCTCCTCTGGGCAGGTTTGTGTGCAGAATTTCGTGAGCCACTGATTGCCATTAGAGCCTTTCACAGTACTGCAGCCGTTGGTTCTGGAGCTCTGTTGTTTAGGTGTCTAACAAGTAGTCATGATTTCTGGTGTACAGACTGCTGCTAGTGGGAGTGGAGGGCTGAAAGAGGAGTTGGAGCTGCTCTTGGCTCTCCAGACAGCTCAGCCCTCTACCCTGAGGATTTCCATGTGGAAGGAAGTATCTGTTTAGCCTGGTTTCCTATGGAAACAGGTGTATGTGATGATTCACCATGTGTGTCTTTACCCCCTATAACTTAAACCAATTTCAGCCAAACTTGGCCGTGGTGGTGATCTCCAAGATCTAAATGCAATCAGCAGAGGAAGGTTGAGCAGAGTGAGTTCATTTCGCGTGCAGACCCTGACAGAATTTAAGTGCAGCATTTTCCCTATTGCTAGCAAAATACCATGGGGAAGGAGAATTTTAAGGAAAAAAAGAGGAAATGAATCTAGATGCAACAGAAGACTGTAATATGACTTGGTCAAATTGTTAGCTGACTAAAAAACTACAAATCCTCTGGAAACCTGCCTTCACTAGTCCTTCATTAGACACTACTTGCCCAACCCCTCTCTTCAAAGTTCTTACACATTTGTACCATCCTGGAGAAGGGATGTTCTGTATTTCAAACCCAGGAATTAAGACTGATGGTCTCTTCATGGTGCTAATGTACTAGATCTGTTAGAAAAGTCCCGGAAGGAAGGGCAGGCATCTGAGACTGTTGTGCATTTTGGATGAGTTTCTTTAGATGTTTTGTCCTTAAGCTAAGGCATTGTCTGTTCTTTGCTAGCCCACCACGAGAGCCATGTGTGTCAGGCTGGCCTTGTGTTCAGTGCCAGTGCTCCGAGTCAGACACCCCGCGGCTTTGTCCCAGTGTCAGTGCCACCGTGGAGCTGAGACGTTGCTAGCCTGTGGCAAATACCCCGTTGTTTTTCTTCCGTGGGGCAGAAGGATGGGGATATGGCCCCTCCTGGGACTCGCCTGGCCAGTGGGGCTTGCTGGGGCTGGCAGGAGCACGGGTGATGGCTGCGGACGCGCTGCGTGGTCGGGGTGGGTTGAGCAGAGCCGCTGCCTCCCGCGGCGCGGCTGCAGCAGCTGTTGGAGGGCAGCCGGGGGCCCTGCGCTCCCAGTGCTGCGTTCCAGGGTGAGCAGCTGCCGCCCTCGCGAGGCCGAGAGCCAGGCCGTGGAGGCACTTCCAAAATCCAGCGCGCGCCGGTCAGGTTAAGCGAGGAGAGAGAGTTGGTTGCTAATCTCTGCACTTGGAGCAAGTGCCTTCCCTTCCCCACTTGAGGCTGTGCATGAGCTTTGTTTGCCTTCACCCTGCGCAGAATCTGCCATCTTCCCTTAGGACAGGCTCCTGCTGGTCTGGGTTTGCCTTCCTGATGTTTTCCAGTCTTGCTCTACTGCTGAGGTCTGACCTTAGCCTCCTGCTTGAGAGGGAGTCTCTTTTAAACCTTGCAAGCTGATCAATGAGCAGAAAATTGCAACGAACTGAAGGAAGCATTGTGTGCCTGGTAGCACTGGATGGCCTCCAACGCCGATCTCCGCTGCTTAGCTCTCGTCTCGCTGTATGAAGGCAGGTGCCTGCTAGATGTGCTATGCATTGACACCAAGAGGGATCCATTTCCAGCACTGCCTGGTCTGGTGTGTCACTCCACTGTCTGTGTACTGACAGTTTTGCCTTCCCCTGTAGACGATGTTTATGTATCTGCTGTTTTCCCTAAGGTGGAGCTCTCCAAATAGAGTGTTTATTACTACTTCTGGGTGCTGTCTCTCTGCTATAGCCCTTCCTGTGTTTTTTGCCATTCTTCAAAGAACAGCATACAGACACCTTTGAAATATTTGGGAGGGGTGGGACGCTTGCGTTCCCATCTGCCCTCCTAAAGGCCCTGCTGTCATCCCAAGGAGGTCCGGACAAAGCTGGTAAGTGCCTTCCTCTGTGCTCCTCTGGCAAGTCGGAGCGGCCTGGAGCACGCCGACGTCACCAAGGGGAAGACAGGACAGTCTGGACCTGGAGACTGCTGGCACTTCTGCAGGCTGTTGCGCAGCTTGTGTTGAAAACAGCCACAACAGCCACGGGGTGCTGGGCTGTTTGCCGGCACTCCCGTGGCAGCGCAGGAGCAGAGCGATGGCAAGCGTTCCCTGCCTGTTCACACCACACCTCGCCGCAGCAGGCTGTGCTCGCTTGCTGTCCTGCTTGACACAAGGCGCCGGAGCTGAGGCAGTCCCAGAATTGATTCCCTTGTACCCCGTGGTGTGCACGCCTGTGGTGGGCAGAGCAGCACGTCCCTGCCCGCGGCCCTTCCTGCAGGAGGGCTTCTCTGGCACAGGGCAGCTGGCTCGGCTGTCCTGGTCCTGCGCAGGGGACGGGTGTCCCTAGGAACAGTGTGGGCCTTGTGCTGGCACTGTCCCCAGCCGCGGGGCAGCGCTGGAAGGGACGCAGGGCACGGCTCTGCCGGGGCGGCGTGCCAGCAGCTGCCAGCCTGTCCCTTGCTGACCCCATCCCCTCGCAGCAAGGCCACGGCGTTCCTTGCAGCTCCCGGCCTTCCTGGGGGTGCAGGCGCTCCCCGAGGCAGGTGCAGGGTAGGAGGAGGACACGGAGCTGCCTCTGCCCCTGGCACGTCCCTTTCCCATGCTCTGAGCATTGAACCACATGGGTGCCAAAGTCACAGGTGTCCTGGCTCTGCTGGGTGCACGCTGTCCTGGCTGCCCACCAGGCTGCTCCAGGGGGGACCCAGCAGCCTCGGTCCCCCCGCGGCACCCAGCTGGTGCATGTGGGCAGCCAGCTGTGCCTTCCCCTGGCTCTGTCCTGCTGCCAGGGCTGGCTGGCATGCTCCAGCCCTCACCTCCTACCCTGCTTGCTGCACCACAGCACCCGCGGGCACCCTGCAGCGTGATGGGATGGGAGCTGCAGCCTGGGGCTGGGGCTGGAGCACACCGTATGCCGGGGGAGGCTGAGCATGGAGCGCAGCCGTTCTCTGGTGCTGGTGCCGGCGTGCTTCCTGTCCGGTGCCCCTGCCTGCCCCTGCTCCTCCCTGCCCGGGCCCCTGCGGGCGGCTCCTGGCTGTGCTGGGGCTCCGGCTGCCCGCCACAGGCCGAGCCCAAGCGCCTTCCGTGCTGGCAGGCAGGCACAGGGCACGGAGCCACCCTGGCCACATCCCCGCGGAAGCGCTGCCGTCCCCTGCCGGTGCCCGAGCCAGCTCCTCGGAGCCTGCCCGTCTGAGGAGCTGGCTCGTCCCCCGGCACGGCGCGTGGGGCTGGGCCCCCGGTCCCCCCTTACCCAGCAGGAGTGCAGCCCTAACCGCTGCCCTCCCTTGTGGCCCTGCTGTCTCCAGCAAGTAAATCAGGTGCAGATGTGGAGGCAGGGCTGGGCGCCTGCTTGCGATTAGGGGCTGGGAAGACGGGGGTGGCCCTGCTCCTGCCTCATGGCACCCCAGCATGGCCTTGTTGCTCCTGGGATGAGCCTCCAACGCCTCACGGGGAGCAGAGCTGGCGGGAAGAGCCCTGCCTGTGGGACCTGGGGTCCTGGCTTGCTCAGCCCATGGATGGGCACCTGGTCTGCAACGTGCTGGAGGGGAACAGCACTCATCCTGGCCCACACACCCTGTCCCCGTGCCTGGCACAGCTGTGCCAAGAGGGGCTGCAGCGGGGCCGGGCATCTCGCTGCTCGCTCCGTGCTGTGGGATGGGATGCTCCCTGCTCGCCCTGGAAGGGGCACGGTGCCCAATGCTCTGGTGCTGCTGTGCCACGTTGGGGGCTTGGCCGGGACACCGCGTCCCTCACCTGCAGCCCCTGTGCCGGGCCCCGCGTTCTCACCTCCCCAAAGGGAGCAGCGGGTTCATGTTTGCCAAGTTCTGCCTGGTTAAACCTTAACCGGGCTGGGTTGCTCCATCAGTCCCTCCCTGCAGGAGATAAGGATCGGCAGGCGAGACCGGGTCCCAGCGGGAGCGCAGCCCTGAGCCCCGCGCTTGGCTCCTGCTGCAGGGTGGGCTCAGCCGGGGCTCTGGGGGGGCGCAGGGATGCAGCCGGGCTGGGCACAGGGGCTGAGCTCCTGTCCCAGCCCCTGTTTCAGGGCAGGCTGCGGGGCCGGGACCTGCTCCCCGCATCCCACAGCCGGCACGAGGCACCCAGCTGGAAACAGCAGCACCTCTGAGCCCAGCACTATCGACATGCCCTGCGCGTGGCCCACAGCAGCAAGGTGGCTCCCGGCAAGGCAGGGAGCGGGACCTGGCCCTACCGGAGCGCCCTGCCCAGCTCGGCTGATAAGAGGCTGCGGGCTGGGGCTGGGGCTGTAAAGCTGCCGCGTGTCAATGCCAGCGGGGCCGGAGGGAGCCGGGAGCCTTCACACCGGGATGGCCCGGGGCTGGCGTGAGCCCGCTCGTGGCCCCGCTCCCTCGGCATCCCGACCCCACGCACGTACGAGGTGCTGGGAGCCGGGGAGCCCGCGCCCCATACAACAGCCGTTCAGGAGAGGCCAAGAGAAACTTCCAGGAGGAAAGAGCCCCCCGGGCTCCGGCCCCCCCAGGAGCCACCGGCCGCGCGCGCTCATGCTGGCCGCAGGTGCGACCGCAGCAGGAACGGCGGCGAGCGCTGGGGCCAGGCACAAGGGGCGGCTGTGTTCCCGCAGCCCCGGCTGCCTTCCAAGAGCAATATTGTTGGCACCAGGCAGGCTCCCTGCGCCGGCAGCGCATACACGGGCCTTTCATGAGGGGAGAGGGGATGATTTACTGCCTGGGGGAAGGGGCAGGGGTGGGAGGATGGAGCCCCTGCGCCCAGCCCCTCGTGCGTGCTCGCTGCCGCGGGGCCCCGCACACCAGCGAGGCCGTGGGTCCGGCTTGGTGCAGGCAAACGGCGAACATCACCTCTCCTCGGTTGGGCATGGGGCAGAGCGGGTCCCCCTGCCCCATCCGCACCGTGCCCACCACCCACCTCTGGGCACCCCCTCCCCGGGCTCCCACACTCCGCAGCTCAGTGCCCAGGGGGACACGTGCCCCTTGCAGTGCTGCGGCTGACGGGAGCAGCCATGGGAGCAAAGGAGGGTGCTGGGGCAGGGCTGCACCCGCGGCACGGGGAGCCAGCGCTGGCACAATCCCCCCTTGTTGGGCTGCTGGCGTGGCAGAGGCAGTGGCGGTGCTGCCGGAGGCGGGCGGCAGGCGGTGGTGGGCTGTGCTGCTGTGAAGGGCTTTTTGTTTGCCTTCAGTTGCTGTTATAAATCAAGCGAGGCAGCCCGAGCCCCCGGCCCCGCTCAGCCCCATGGCGGGGAGGGGACCGGCTCCTGCAGCCTGCGCCCCCGTTGCCCCATCTCAGCAGGGATGCTCGGCGTGGCATGGGGCGAGCTGCCAGCGCGGGTCCCCTTGCCCTGCTCCCGTCCACCCGCCCTGCTCCGTCCCCACAGCTGGGACCTGCCCAGGGCATGGGGGGGGGGTCTCCGTGCCCATCCTGGGCTGTGGATCCCGTGGGCTCCCTGCTCTCCTCCAGTGTTCCCAGTGCTGGGAATGAGCCCCTCCCACGCTCGCCCCGATCTCCTCTGGGGCTCTGTGCATCCTTCCCCATGCAGCCACTGGGATCTGCTGCTCCCCAGCCCTTCCACACCCCAGCACCCAGGCCTGCCCCGAGCTGGGTCGGCTGGCGCTGCCGTCTCTGCTTTGCCGAGGATTTCTGGGCTCTCTCGGCTTTGCTTTGGTTTCAGTTCGAATCGAGCTGAACCCAACATTTTTCTGCGTTTCCGGCACGCTGCGAGCTCTGCGGAGGCGGCTGCTGCTCCGTGAAATCGATGTTCTCGTCCGCTTTGCGTGCCGGCAGGAATGCACCGTGCGGAACAGCTGCCAGGGGCCGCGGCCGCGGGGGCTGCTGCGCGCTGCCCTGCGCCCCAGGGTGGGGGGCAGCCCCCCGGCGGGGAGTGGACGGCACTGCTGGTGGCCGCGGCACGAAGCAGCCCTCGCGGTGAAGCCTCCATGTGCCGGAGGCTGCGGTTCTCACCGCTGGAGCCATGCCCTGGCCTCGTGGCCCTGCGGGACGGGGGTGATGGGGGTGATGGGGGTGATGGAGGTGATGGGGG
>VXAA01006247.1:354385-395447 GCA_013399115.1 Anseranas semipalmata | reverse complement strand
AAAAAAAAAACCACCACCACAGGGGTTATCTGAAGAGGTTTGGAAAGCATGTGGATGGCAGGTACCGGATTTATTACCACTCTATAAATTCCCACAAAGGTTTGACTTGCTTTGTTTTTAATCACCAGCAATGAAACAGAAATAAGTGCACTGCAAACACAGAGACAGTTTTTGTCTGAGACAGTTGGAGAGGAGGGGGAAAGAGAGGGGAAAGGCTCATGAGAAACATGAATGAGTAGGTTTTGCTGACTCTTCTAACTACAGGGCTTGACAAAGTGCTTATAAGCACATTTCCCATGCTGTTAACAGCAGAGCAGGAGCTTTGTTGTATGATATGTGGGTATTTTGAAGCTTGTCAAACCTAGACAAGTGGGAGGAAATAGTAATTAACATCTTTAAAAAGCATAACATTAAAAAGTTGGTCTGCTGTATAAAACATTAACTTTTACATCTACCTCATCAAACAGTAATACATAAAAATGCATTTGCTTTATTGACTATGTTTTCAACTTACCTCTTTCATTATTACTGTATTTTAAATTACATAGATTTTCCAAGTCTATCTAATCCATATCACAATCTTTAACCACAAATACCGTTTTTGGTTATTAAGCACAACTGTCCATTCATGGTATATTGCACAAATGCCATTAATGATTATGTAAGGTTACATGATTGCAAATAATGTGAAAAAAAGAGAAAATGTATGCAGCTGTATGCCACACCATGCACCTGAAAGGACTGAAATATTTTGTAATTATCTTTCACTTGACAATAAGGATATTTATTTCCTGAAAAAATGTTTTGGTCAAAAATTGAAAAAATATATGTTCTAGTAAAACCCCAGGAAAAAAAAGCAGACATAAATATGAATCAGAGTTTCTTTTCCACTTAAAATAAATAAATAAATAAGGTAAAAGATAACTAATATAACAGAGAGACTAAAAATATGTTTAAAAGAATTTTAACATGTCCTAATTTCAGGAAACACACATCATGAATCTGGATGCTAGTATCATGACTGACATCTTGTAAAAATAAGAATTTTCCTTAGTCACTGAATTTTGAAGAAGGCATGAGATTCAACACCCAAAATCTCTATCTTGTGGTGTCTCTTATTATACATTTTTTTCATTTTCCTTCCTAATAGGCTATAAAGTTGTATATAATTCAGGTGCTAATTGTGATTTACTGTGCCATTTGTGTTAGCACTAACTGTTTTACATTTTTGTTCTTTTTGGTTGTTCTTAGCTAAATCCACTGAATCCACTGAATTCAAGAAATTCATTTACTATTTATTAGAAAGGGAAGAGGATATCTGTAATCTATCCCAGTCATACCAATATCTTCTGAAAATTATGCAATTAATCCATGGTGCATTTCCTGTTGGAGTTAATAATTTCTAAACTGTATTTTTGCTCCTTATTTGCATGAGGCCTGAGATATATTTCTTTACTGTTTTCAGTGGAACAAAATTACAGAAGCATACTAATGCAATCTGATGCCTGTAGTTGGAAACCAGATGATCTTCAAAACTGGCTGAGATTTCATTGCAACCTGAGGTCTATAATATACCCCCTGTAGTTGCACTCTGGAGTTCACACAGCATTTTCCCTACAAAAGAGCCACAAAAAAGCATTATGCATTTGCTCAGTGACATTTTCCATGTGTTTCAGTATTTATTCCTCTATTCACTCCCCCTGCTCCCTTCATCATATATCATCTTCCACGACACCTGCGTGATATGTGTAATTGGACTCCTATGCACAAATCCAGTTGAATAGTCTCCACATAGCCACATGTTTTAGAAATGTTTTCCTTCATACTTCAAAACCATAGATCCCAGTCCAGCACCACTTTCTCCAAACTCCAAACCTCACTCCCAATGAGTCTAACGATAAAGTTTCTTTTTAGTGTCTTCATTTATTCCCTCACCTTAGCTGCCTCAGCAAACAATCTCTTTGCATATGCAAATATGTATTTATACACACATAATGTCTCAGATCTTCTTCTTGTTTGTTTTTGTTTTGTTTTGTTTTGTTCTTGAGGCAGGAGAGCACCAAATCACAGACTGAGAGTCTCAGGAGGCAATCACCATCCAGGCTACTGCCTGGGACACTGGTACTACATGGGACAACTTAGCTATGCCTTTGATATAAAACCTTTTTCAAACTACAGAATTTTTGTCCAATTGCTCATGGCCTCCACCATGCCTTCTCTTGTTCACAAACATATCTCTCCATATGACAGTAAAACACTGTTACACAACGGTGATTCTCTCTCCATATGACAGTAAAAACACTGTTACACAATGGTGATTCTGGAGGTTTTAATTGCAATCATAGAAGCAGCATGAATTGATAGCATGAAAAAAAAAACACATGAAAGAAACTTTTGGGCAATGTTAAAAAAATGAATGAAAACCATTCAAACAAGGCTTTTGTCATTTTTGGAGATACAGTAAAATGAGCAGTCTGAGGAAAATGACCTCACAATAGCAAGTGACACGGTCTAAGTGCATTCACTTATTTCACTTCTAGTCCATGGATTTGTGTGGACTGGTATCTCAGCATGAATCCTAGACACTAACAATGAGTGAACCTAGTAAAAGAGCTCAACGTGTATAAAGAAGTACTGTGGAGGCTGCTGAAAACAGGCTATCTAAAGGAGCATTACAAATCTAGGATCTTGAGAGTTTTCTTGATAAAAAGCTTACAGCAGCCTGCTTAGACAGCAAAGCATATGTTTCTTTAAACTGTGGGGTTTGTTCCTGAGCCAAGAAAAGTTTAATACATTGTGATGCTCTGGGCTGCCACACCTGAAGTTGGGTTCCTGGCTGCACACCTGGAGCTGACAGTGCAGTCTCAGGTACTCCCATCCTTAACCATGAGTACAGGGAGAGTGAGAGACCTACACGTGAAATTCCCAGCAGCCAGCACTGGGCATGGACTACCCAGGCAAGGTCTCCATGAGAGGTTTTACTGAAAGGTAGTAAACCTGCATTACATTTAAACTCCTTGATGCACATCAGATTCACAGGTAAGGATTATAGATAAGAATCACATTATCATTTCACTTCAAATCAGAACTTTGTTTTTGAAGGGAATCTCCCAATCACTCCCATTTATCATGCTGTGGTCTTAGACCACCCAAACTGGACTGGTTTAGAATAAACCAAACAAGAAAGTGTGCTCCAGCAACTAGGAGACATTCAGCTTATGGGACAAGACTAATGGTAGTCTAAAGTCTGCACAAAATGTGTAAAGTGGGGATGTCTAGTGCCTAGCACTAAACTCCCTCCCTACAGAGCCATTCCTAATAGGTCGCATGACTTGGTAACATAGACATAGCCACAGCTTCCAGCTACTTCTTATGCTAAAGTCATGCATTTTGCATCCAGATGACTAGATCACATTTTTTCTCTCGAAACACAGCAAATGCCTTGCTTTTCAGTCCTTAGAGTGCAAGTAGAAACCCAAGCTCGCAGACACAGGTCATACCTGACTGGGAGCAAGCCCAAGCGACATGTCAGAGGCCTGGGAAGGTTGTCACATTGACTGTGGGAGTCCCACTACTGTGAACATGGGATTAAACCTGGGAGTGCCTGAAGCTCAGAATAGCAATCAGCCATCATCCAGAGACTAATGGAGCTTAAAAGGGCATGTAACCTGGCAACTGGATCCAAAAACCACCAAAATTCTGACTAGCAAGTGAGACAAGTAGTAACAGGTATCAAGTAGAGCTATCTAAAGGTTCTCCTTCTTTCTCATTTTCTTGCTCTTCTTATTTCTTTGGAGCCACAGCATGGAGAAGCTGGAGGGAAATTGGAGAAATCCTGCAAAAATATCATCAAACCCACATGTTCAGAAAAAATGCATTGTTTACACTAAATACATAATGCAGGAAACTGCTCTATCAGATAAGATGTTCCTCACCTGATTATGATTTGAAGGCAATAAATAGAAAGAACTAGTCATAAAATAAATGGGAACTGAAAACACGTGCATTTAGGTCTTTGGCTCCAGAATAAATCAAGTACAAATGTAGATTTTTCATACATCCGCCAGAAGTCAAATATGTATTGTTATTTTAGCCTATTTAACAGGTTGCTTGTAGGAGAACTTTTTTTTAAAGCTGAAACACTCATTGTGAAAGAGCTTTAAAGATTTTGTTACTCATACAGTTAAAATGAAAGGATCTTTTCTTCTTTTCTGTGCCTGCACAGCTACCATAAATGCCAATTAAGATTCGGCATACATGCTAATGGCAAAATAGACCCCAAGGTTTATTACATCATTAGGTCTGTTTACTTCTTTAAGTCTTTCACTGTTAATAAAGACTGTTCTCAGTAGTTTACATGATAGCTGTATTTATTTAATTAAACTGAATTATTTAAAAAAATAGAATTTAATTGGTCACATTCAAAAATAAATAGTTGAATTCAATTCAGAGGTAATACAAAGTGACTACTAACATTTAAAGAAATATTCTTGATTCAGCCACTGGGCAATTTTGTTGACAGCCTTGAACTCCATAAGCTAATGTTCAGATCATTCTCCTGTAATATAGTTCCTTTGAGATGGGGTCAGATCCCCTTAAATTACATATTTTCAAAAGCACTTAGACACCAAAGTCAATTAAATCAATTTCAATGAAAGTTAGGTGTTTTGTCAGTGTAGATCTTAGTCTCCTTGTTTCTCAGTTTCTGATCTGTTGTATGGAAATTCCCAAACATCACCAGCTGTTCAAATGTCATTTTGAACAATAAATTTTCACATCAGAAAGGGCAAACAAAGCCAGGAGACTGCAGAGCACCAGCAGACATAGATGTTAAGTAGTTTATGTTCTGCAATTTTTCTAAGATGTCACCTTTTTATTTGCAGAACAGCTCTATGATTATCTCAAGACCTTAAAGAAGCAGAAAACTCTGACATTTGGAGCTTGGCATCATTCTACGGGACATGTCACCCTCCCTCAGAAGTATCATTTAACTCCCCTATATACAACTCCTCTTTTTTAATGTCTAGTTCTACCACCCTTCTTAAACTACTTAAAGTAGTAGTCTACTACTAAAACACCATAAAGGAATTAAGGCTGCATAAACAAACGTAACTCTGTGACTGTGACTCTCTGCTTTTTCACAGTCTTTAACTACTTTACTGTTAGAATTAAAACATTAGGATTATGAAGGTATTTAGGAGTCTCACTCATGTTAACACTACAGCAGTAGTCAGTCCCTGCTCTGAAGACTGTAGGCTCTCAATATGTATGAGACAAAAAAAAAAAAAAAAGTTTTCCTGACATTACAGTCTCCTAACTGTAATACAACCTGATGTTTCTGCTCTGAGCAATTATCATGCACTTGAAAGCAGAAAGTAACCTCTTTCCTGTTTAGGCAGTAAGTGGCAGCATTGCAATAGCCTCTGCTTCCTGATCTTTGCTATCTTTCAAGGCAGACCTGCTTTTCTGCAACTTTTTTTCACAGACCTCCTTCTGCCATTTCTATGTCTGTAAA
This sequence comes from Anseranas semipalmata, assembly GCA_013399115.1. Taxonomy (NCBI): domain Eukaryota; kingdom Metazoa; phylum Chordata; class Aves; order Anseriformes; family Anseranatidae; genus Anseranas; species Anseranas semipalmata. Next base: position 389,932 of record VXAA01006247.1, on the reverse strand, counting down.
ATCTAATTTTACACTGGAGAATGATATGATATATTTAGAATAAATAATTTTATATGAGGTGAAATCATGATAAAAAGGAATTTGCAGATTTTGTGTCTCTTGCAAATGGAGTCTGTATACATCAAAACCAATCAATCTGTTTCTATACTCTCAGTATATACTCTGGATCCTTATCAACATTTCTAAAACATGTGTCCTGAACGAATTAAAACAAGGACAGCTGGAGTCTTTTCTTTCTTCTCCTGAAGCAGAGGATATAAATGGGGTGTCTATAATTTAGATCCTTATTCTTGAGCTTTCTGTTTGATAGCCTCTAAAAAGTAAGCCTGCAAATTCAGCATCAGAACATTTCATGTTAATTGTCTTGCCAGTGATAAGGGATTGGATTTACTCTGTTTTAAAGTGCTTTTGGAACAACAGCTGTGATTTTTCCTGGCTCATAATCATCAGCAGCCGTAAGGAAACTGCAGTCAGAATGGAGGAGACAGATCTGCTGATGAAGCATAAGCCTGCCTCCTATCTTACTCCCTCTCACAGACCCCTTTGTTGGCTCTGTAGTGCTAAAAGGAGCAACATGCACCAAGACCTGGGTACTGTCACTTGCCTAAGCATACAGGGCCTAAATATGAATTACACCCTTATTCATAATCTACAGAAACCAACGGCAATTTTCTAGTTGTGAAGTAGGATTAAAGAATGGATCTGCTCAGTAAGAAAAGGATTTCCAGGATAATCACTTTCCCAGCTAGACCTGCAGTGTTTAGTTTGTGTAGACTTTAGTTCTTAAGCTGTTCTCACACTAGCTGGCTGCCTGCATACCATGATGCTGGATGTCACTTGTAAAAGGTTGTTGCTTCACTGCTGTGCCATTTATGCTACTTGCCCTTGCAGAGAAATGAAAAGTGCATGCTCTGTCTCTTGTGAAAATGTGTTTTTATAAAGATCCAGTTTCCTTGTAAGAGCACAGCAAATTGTGTAAATCAGGTTTTCATTGATAAATGCTGCTTGTCACCTGTCAAGAGGTGAATGAGAAGACTCATTTATTCTTCAGGGAAAAAATGGAACATTTCCAGTGACAGACACTCTGGAAACACTTGCAAGAAAAAGGAAATTGTTTCATAATAGTTTGCACCATGCCGTTGTCAAAAAAGCACTGGTTTTTCAACATTCCTGAGTCCCCATTTTGAGTAGTGCCATATTAACTTAGGTCTTACTTGGTGCCTGGGCTCCTTTTGTCATGCTTAGGAGAACCAACCATAATAATATTTTAGTGGGAACTTGAAAAAAAAATAGTTAAAATGATGATACACTGTGTAGTCTAGCGAATTATTCAAAATTGTTTCACTGATATTTATGTTTTTCGGCAACAAGCCACCCGAAGTACAAATGTTTCTATTCATTATGTTTTAATATACTTTGGAATATTAAAAGTGCTTTATAAATGTAAACCATTACTATTAATTGTTACTACAGAAATTTTCCTTCATCATCTCCCTGACCTTTAAGGAACATTAATGAGAAAGTTTACTTGTGAGTGTAAGCTGGTTTTAATGGATGTCTTTCACCAAGACTATATGACTGCAAAGATGAAAGCTCTCAAATGTTAATGCACTTGAGGTTTATAATGTCTAATGTTAATGTCATAGGACATAGGTCAGGGAAGGGAACTGGGAGTGATTGCATATAATAAACCATCTGCATGTTATTTTGCAGCAACAAAACAGGGCAAAGTCCCAGGACACATCTACTGAGTTATGAAGTTATTGCAGGACTTCATCTAGCATTAATGAGGCCTCATTTGGACAAATGGGAAATACTTGAAATAGGATATCACAGAACCAACTTGTAAGGGGCACAAGGGAATGAATATTAAGAAAGGGTTAACTAGATTTGGCCTTTAATGATGCATAGGGAAAAGGAGGAGAGGAACTTCTCACATTTCTTACTCTAGTCTTAGGCTACAGAAACTGCCTGGTGTCCCCTTGAGAAATAAAAAAAGAGGATTTTTTTTTTGAGGATATTTTTTGCCTTTGTTTTCCATTCTTTCCTTCTGTGTCATTATAGAGGTCAAGATTTGAGATTGCATGTTCATGCACAGAACAATGTAAAAAAAAACTTTAAGCTAGATGTGTACATCCACAACTATAAAATGAAATTTTTCTAATGTGACTGCCCCTGCTGTGATCAAAACTACATTTTGCCTGTCAGTATCCAGCTACAAATGATGGGTTTCAGGCTAAGTTGCTATGTCAGCTAGATAGCGATTCACATGTGCTTTTATTTTAGGGTCTGGTTTACATTCTACTCAACTTTGTACAGTTTTGTGATGGGGAGTAAGTAGAGTAAGACTGAAGAAACTAAATGTCTTTTAAATTTTAGTTCTTTGAAAAATACATTTAATTTTGAGCTGCACTACTTGAAAGTGTCTAGGTCTGCAAATGTTTTGAGACTACTAGTCTAAAGTGTTAAATTGCTTTTTATTGCTACAGGTTACAGCTTTAGAATATATAATGGAAGCTGCCCTTAAAATGGTAATGAGGAATGTGCAAGGGTTATATTATCCAATTAAAGGCATGTGTATCCTGCTAGCATTTAAGAGAGCAAGCACACGACTAGTTCTCTTAGAAGAGACGCATTTATTTCTCCCTGTTCTCTCAAGCTCACAGAAGCAAAGGTTACGTCAATTTTCCACCCAGTTTCTTATGCTCTTCCTGTGGGATAGTTAAATACTTATACTACAAAGTGACAAAGCCACCCAGACCCAGAATTGTTCTTGTAGGATTCCCAGAAGGCTGGTTGTTGGGAGTTAATGGGGTTAATGCCAGCAGAGAGTTTGAACTATTTGTTCTTAAGTGGGAAAACAACATCAGCTACTATTGTCATAAGTCTCTTTTGTAAGCTTCATAAGAAATTAGAGGTATGTAAATAAGGTACAGGAAATAATTTCCCCTTCCAGGGAATTATGCTGCTTGATTACAGCATGCCTTGGTTATTTAGGAACATCTGGACAGGCAATTTTCAACTGCCTTCTAGATAAAAATTAGATAAAATCTTAGAACATACCATTCAAGTGCTAGGAAGACATTGAAACATTGCTGTGTATGAAGTATGGAAATAAATAACAATCCATATATTCATGTAATCTGGCAATGCATAACATTCATTTTTCTAGAACAATTTTTTTTTTAACTTATGTCAGTCATTCCTGACAAGCAATCTCTTTAAAACTTGTTGTTCCTTGCTACAGGAGAGGACATTAATCATCAAGTAAGGTCTTTTTGGCAACCACCAAAGTTCTATCATCTAGTAAAAGAAATGCTAAGTAAAAATCTTTCAGGGTGCAATAGACCTCCAAAGCTTTCTACTGGGCACATACGGGAGCCTTGGACAGACATTATTCTCCTTGATTCTGTTCTGGGAAAGTAAGAAGTCTGTGAAAATGACACATTCATGTCATCAGTCTTCAAATACTGACAGATACCCCCCAGTCTCTCCCTCTGGTCTGAACAGATTGTCCATGTAGAGAGAGAAGCATAAAGGGGCACATTCCTCTGACTTATTATGGATGTCTTTTCTAAGATTAGATGAATTACACCCAAGGGTGAAGGGCACCTCATTGACTAGTATAAACATTTACCTTGTAGACATCCTCCTTATGACCAATGAATCCAACATCACAGAACATCAGAAGCAAGGCAGAACTGAAGGGGGGGAATCCAGGGTTCATTGGTGAGGTTAGGTCCATCCTCAGCAAAGCAGACAGCCTAAGCAGCAGACATTTGCCCACATAGGTTGCATATGCAACCAGCTGTCAAGGAAAAAAAAAATGATCAATCATTTTTCTTGATGTGGTACAGTGAAAAAAAGTCCAAAGATGACTAATGGGTAAAATGGGATGAGAAACAAATACTTCTCAGTTTTCAGACATACTCATATAAAGAGTTTGCTGTGGAGTCAAAAAAAAAAAAAAAAAAAAAAAGAACAAAAAAACCAGCCCCAAACATTGCCACAGATTGGAGAAAATTAATCATTTAGTGGAAAAGTCTGCTAACTAGCATGTGAGCTCAAAGGAAGCCAGGTGGTTTGGCCAGCCTGCCTCTGAGCTTGGCTTTTGTCTTATAATCAGTGGGATGATTCTAGGACACTTCTGTTCACTCCTACAATCAACATCAGGGAAAGTGGAGTTGGAATCATTGAAATCACATCTAAGTTTTACACTTCTGAGCCTTTTACATTTTATTTATAATACAATAATTCAGTATAGCTGTTGAGCTTAGGAACCTGGGATTGAGTGAAATATTTTTATTATTCTTGTTGGACCTACCTAAATTTTGCTTATGATTTTTATTGTCTTACAACAGAGGTTCCATACTAACATTCGCTTATTATTTAGTATTTCTTATAAACTATATAAATCATGAATATTCAAACTATATAATAAAGGGGATTTCAATAAATTAGAAAAAAAGTAGATAAAGTAGCTTGTAGATGACTTTCCATGAAGTCAAGGAAAGACAGAAAGACAGAAAGGGACAGAAAGGAAGAGAGAAAGACAGAAACTTCTGCAGAACACAAACTGCGAGAGCTTTCCAGATCTAACATTGCCAGACAAGCAGCAGTTAGAAATAGTAACTGAGTTGAATGGTCTTAAACGATTATCCCCTTTACCCCAGCTGTAACTAAACACACATACCTAGCAGAGTGAATTACTTTAATTTACATAGGAACAGCAATAATTTTCTGTATTTTGATGTCGTAATTTCCTTTGCATCAGGTCACTCTTACTTATCTGATTATTTAGGTGACCAGAAACCTAAACCATCTGCACTCAATTAACAAAGTCATTCCTGCTAAAAAGCGAGCTCATATTATTTGCGAAGATATTCATAAGGTTCTTGTTAGTTGAAGAAATGTTGTGCAGACTTAACTAACCATCCACAGGAAAGGGAAAGTTGGCACTCACTGGGTACTATGGCTGCTCTCACACATTCTCCTTTTTGCTACATGGAAAGTATTTTAAAGCAGACATTTTTAAGGAGCTGACCTGACCCTTCACTGTGACGCTGCAAAGCAAAATGGCACAAAACATGTATTAGCTGTCTGCTTATAAAGGACAACTTCAGTAAGAGCCATCACATTTAACTTTGGATACCTGCAATGTATATATTTACATCCAAGCTAGTCAGCCTTGGTTTCTTTTGTAGGCAACAAAGAGAATGAGTTGCATCTAGGACAGGAATCACCTCAGCATTGACATTCATAAGATTATATCCTATCCTATCAAACTGTAAAAGTGTTTATTTTTCTTCAGTGTTGGTAAAGGAAACTAAGCTTGACTATCTGAGCACAGATGCTCCCATTATATATGTCTAAAGTGAAGTAGAACAAATCCAAGATGGTCCTGGCTGTTCTTTGAAAATCTGAAATGTCTATCACCTGCCATTTTGTTTTGCAGTGATATTATTGTTTAGGTATGGACCATAACACAGCATTTCAGAAGGCTGATGACCTCCCAGGAAATATGCAAAAAGATGGAATATCTTTAAGGTGCAATGGAAAGGAAAATGAGCAATGAAAGAAGAAGAAGTTACAAATTATGTAAATTACAGACCAGGTTACATATTGCACCTCTGGCTGCCCACAAAGTAGCATCCCAGCGTTATCCGTAGGTTCGTGCCCGTTGCGCCTGGCCAATAAGCACACAGAGTCGGAATCCACACGAAGGTCTTTTAATTAAATAATTAATTGGATAATTCTGCAGAATTAGGTGCTCAGCAATCATTCACAAAGCAAGCACACCTCCGAGTTGAATCACTGTTATTTATACACAGCAAACTTGTAAAACTATTTCTCTGGCTACTTCTAATTGGCTGTTTTAGCTCGCCTAACTTATCTCTACTGAGCATGCACATTACAGAGGACCAGCAGGGGGGAACACCAAATCCCACATTTCCATACATTTGCATTTTGCTGGGTGTGATTTTTAATATGTTAACGACCCTTAATGAGCAAAAGGTTACAATAGGTTAGTCTGGTATCTTTTTCAGCTGTTTTCCACCTCCTTGTTTTCTAGCTTTCATCCCCACTCTCTCTTGCTTCAGATTATTCAAGGCTACCAGTCTGCCTTTTTCTTCAACTTCAGACTACTCAAGGCTACCAGCCCACGTATTTTCTTCAAGGTTTCCTTGTTTTCTTCAGCTTCAGACTACACCAGTGCTTTTGCCACACTCTGTCCTGCATCCATCATTCCCTGTGTTACTAGAGCAGAGCAGAATATTCTCTCCCTTCTGCCTCTTGATTCAGGCAGTGAGTGTTCTGCAGGGACAGGTGCAAAGCTCCACCTTGTAAATGTAATGCAATTTGAGTCCCTATTTTCCCTCAGATACTCTTTAGGGGCTTAATATTTCCTGTGGCTGCACATCTAATGCAGATATATAAGCTAGTGCTTTTTAGGTTTCCTTCTCTGTCTCATTGGTTGTTCAAATCACGTATATAGAAAAAATCTGCTCAATTAAATTTTTCAGCATTTCTCTTTCAACAACAGTTACTATAAACGCCAGAAATGCTCAGTAGTGGATGACTGTGAAATCTCAACGTTTTCTTTCCCAGTCTGGAGCAAAAAAGATTTCACACTCTGAAATGTATGTGAATTTCATGATTCTTTTTCATTCACGCTTTTTATGCCTTGAACCCGAGCTTTCTGCTTTTCATATTCATGTGAATATTCATATTCATAGTATCAAAAGCTGATGATACTTTTTCCTTTCCTTTTCAAGATATCCTGGATTTTTTCATTTCTTTCTTACACTTTGCATTGTCCAGGGAGATATACCCACATATCTCTCATAAGGATGCTGCTCAAGAACATTTCCTTAGAGCAGTTTAACAACGTTCTTCCCATAGACAGTGGTGTTCGTGCTTTGCTCCAGGAAATGAGCCCTGCTCCAGCAGCAAATAGGCCCAGGGGGTGTCTCAGCAGTGTCCTAGCACTGGCTAGTTTGCTAATTGCTAACTATTACTCAGTTCCTTAGAGTCCATCCTATTAATAAAGGAAAAACTTTCCAGGTTTTTTTCTGAGCATTGATCAGCATCCATTCTAAGGTAATTACGCTATTTTATCATGTAACAGTGCTCAGTGGGGGCCTTCATTCTATGGACTTTTCTTTCTGTTATAACTGAAATTTTGAACCCTCTTTTTTTTTTTTTTTTTTTTTTTTTTTTTTTTTTTTTTTTTTTTTTTTTTTTTTTTTCTGTTTATGAATTCTTTTGAGGTATGGCAGTTTTCCAAAATAGCACTTATATGTAACAATATCAAGAGTACTTCATATTTTCCATGTACATCACATTAAGTGAACTGGAATTAAACATTCGAGTTGATTAAAGCATGACATATATGCTTGTGCTGGCACTACCACATGGTCTAAATCACAGATTTCTGTCACAAAACAAAACACAATCTCTGAGTAAATTCCTTTACATAATTACCTCTATAAAGGCTGTGACAGTGCCAGGTTTGCAATGATTCCATGTCTGTTATAGCTAAATTTAAAAATATGCTGTGCAAGAGAAATGTTTCATTCACCAGTTAACAAGTTATTCCACACTTGTTAGTGATTTTGTATGCTGAAAAACTCAAAGTCATGCTGAGACGCAGAAGCTGATGATTGCCTTATAACAGCACCTACGAGAGAACCTTCCAGTAATTCACAGCTCACTTCTCAAGGATTACATGAGGCTGAAGGACTGCAATGCAGTAACTTCTATGCAGGGTGATTAGTTATTGCCTCCTCTTTCTTCAGCAGCAGAGTAAGGAGACAAAGTGAGAGAGCAGCTGTTTTTTCCCGTGTTTGATAAATAATTGAAAGCTTCCTTTTGCCTGCATTATCACTCTACTCACGCGAAGATTTTGCAGCCTTTCCAAGGATCTCCTGACTCAAACAGGGATCTTACAGGAAAGTCAGTACAGGTAACTAAACAAGCCAGTCCTTTCTTTGAAAGGAATATAATTTTTAATGAAAAGAAAAAAAAAAAAACCACAGAATTTAACATTTGCTGGTGTTGAGTCTCCCCAGAGAATATATTTCTGTTTGAAATGATCATTTTGTCATTTTGGAACTATAAACATTATGTTTTTGGATTACCAATGAGTTATGAGGTTTCATGCTCAGTTAAGCCAAGATATAAAAGGAGTCCTTAAAAGTGGCATGTGGCTAAGGTCACCTATTTAGGCTTTGGACTCCCACTGCACTATGTTAGCATCTATTGCATGTTACTACAGGTTCTTCTCTCCATCCTCACCCTTGCAGATAGGACTTTGGTTAATAAATAGCAACACTCCTATTAATAATTCTATACTATGTTGCTCTCCTTGTGCTGCTCATTCATTTTCACATGGTACTTCTACACATTATTACACACAATGGTGCTGGGAAGGTTTGAAGCAGGAATATCAGCCTTCAGCAAACCATTTAGCATTTTGCCTTCTGAGGAACTGAGGTTCAGGCACTAGACCTTGAGCCTTTATGTCTTATCTTAACTGGGTTTATAATTCAAAATCTCAGCTTCTGGACTCCATTTATTTTCAGAAAGCACATCTGGACACAATATTGTCCAAACAGAGCTTCTAGACCCACGGCCCACACTTGCTCTCAGGCTGCTAGCCTGTGAAAAAGAGTTTTGTGACTAAATATAAACTTAAATTCATTTCTTTACAAAACTGATTGGTGTCCAGGGAAACTTCTGTGTTTGTTTATTTCACTTACATTATCTTTTTTTATTTACCGGTCACCACATGTCCTAAAGCAGAATCTTCATTAAAATTCCTTTGAGATGTGACTACAAATATATAATCAAGTTGAATATGGATAAAACTGAGGAGTTTTGTTTGTGCATGCTGTAACTAGCTCTTTTTAAATTATTGCACCCATATTTCTGTTCTAATGCAAGTTCTTTTTCCTTAATATTTGGGACTTGACTTGATATTTAAAGAGTCTGCTTTTCAGGATGTGGAGGCTATCTCCTTAAAAAAAAATGATGCTTATTGCAATTGGGCAGCATTTGAAGACATTCATTTTAGTGCTTGTGTATTTTGTCACAATGATCAACAAAGCAGATGAAATCTAATTTTGCATCTTCCCATATTCACTATAAATACACTTGCTTGCTGAGAAACATCCCGTGAGAACAAAGCAACAGAGAGTTCCCTGCATGAGAGCTCAAAAGATTAGGCCAATTGCAAAGTCTCTTTTCCTGAAAGAAAGTTTAGCCCAGGAAAACACTGCAGTTTGCCCCAGGCTTAACAAACTAGAAGAATCAAATCTCCTGCCAGATATCTTAGCTATGGGTTAAAGTTGTTTTACAGCAAATCGCAGAGATCTACTTTTGCGAGCTCAAACGGTGCACTCATATTCTTGCACAGAGGCCAATGGCACACAGGTGAAACCCATACTGGGTACAATGGGAGAGATAGAGTTTGTATAATTATGTTAGAGACAAAAGGTTAACCAACATTCTGTATTGTGGGGTGGAGAATGCCCCTGAGAAAATTTGCAGTTTCCATACACTTCTCTGGTTTTGTTACTCATCCTCCCACATTTCTCTTTTCTTCCTCATTTCCGTCACAGCTGCACTTCAAATACACTGAGCTGATTTCGGTTTCCATTGCCCATTTCACTGCAGTCCACTGGGGCTAGGGCTTGTTTTGTTTCTTTACTTCAGGTAGCGGTAATGTTATATCCAGGAACAGGAAGGTAGAATTTGAGTGACAGAAGAGAGCTGGGAATGGTGCTCTGAGAGAAAAAGTAGACTGAAGAATATTCATTCACATATGTAAGTCAATAAATTATGGAGAAAAGATTTGCCCAGTTCCTCGTCTGAAGACCAAAACATCTGCATACAGAAGTTGTTTCCAGTTTTGCAGTGGGTATGGATGAGACATCATGCAGAAAACAGTGTCTACTGATTTGCGACAATTTTTTTCCAGGTATACTACTTAGATACTACATTCGTGGGTGTTGCAGGAAAGAATAAAATTAATTACATCAATTTAAACCCTCAAATTACCATTGTATCTATGGTATCCTGTATTCTGTATCTACGATATACATATTGTATAGATACATTATGTATCATGTATAGATACATTATGTATCTACGGTATCCTGGGACATTCTTTCCATTTGGAGTGAACGGTGTCCTAAATCATCTCTAAGAAACAGAATGAATTAACATTTGGAAGACACTCAGATCTACAGCATTCAATGCTTAGGTCTACAGCTCTTGCATTTCTAATAAATAATGAATCACATATGTAATGTGAACAAAACTAATGCATGTATACCTTTATGTATGCCAGATCTGACCCAGACAACCTGAGTTACCTACTGTGAAGAAGATGAGTTAAAATTTAAACGTGTTAAGACTGACTATTGACTATTACTGTGTGTTGCAAAGAATTCTAGTGATGTAAGTTTCCATTTTTTATTTATGACTTTACCTACCAGTTTCTGCATTACTTGGGTGAACAGACTGACAAGCAGCCCAGAATCATTGTAACTGTTTCATATTAAAAGGTAGCATAAAAAAAAACACAGGTATCTTCAATAATTTCAACTGTTATCTAAGTGAGAACAAACAATGAAAAAAATTCAGCATTTTCCTTGAAGTAAATTTAGAATTTATGGTATCTTGCTGAGAAAATAATCAAAAAAATGCTTTAAAATCTCATTGCTCGGTTGACTGCAAAAGAGGCTGAGGTTTCCAGATTCTTAGAATTTTGTCAGTAATCCATGAAAAAATGCAGAACCCAGATAAAGTTCAACTGGGTTTTTGTTTCTCTCAGTTCCTTCTGTGCTGATGGGAAGGCAAGGTGACAGGAGCTCAGCAAGAGTTGAGGAGGATGAGCACCTCCTGCTCCACAGCCCTCCATGCTTGCACAAATAGCGACTGCTTTCACAGGCAAACTGTTGGGCATCACTGGGGAGGTAACTCAGGAAGGTGGCTGTCTTCCTTTGGGATAGAGCAGAGAATACATCAGTGACATCCTTAAATCTTGAGTTGTCTGGAAGAGTCATTTCATGTATCACATAGGTATCCTACACCGTATTCTCAGGCTGCCATACATTGATTTTTCTTCTTCTAAACCAGTAACTAGCTGAGATCTGAAAGCACTTTCATTTTGTATGGGTGAGCTTCCTGCCAGAGATCACTGCCAGCGAGGGCTGGACCCACGCAACTTACAGTCCCCTTAAAATGGACAACCATCATCATCTCAAGCCTGTACTGACGACTATTATCTACCTCCCCAGAGAACCCTTAATGGACAGTTTCCCTCTCTCACAAGCGCTGATTATGCACACAAATCAAGGAAGACTTAATGAAGAAAGAAGCACATGCAGTATCTACTTGAGAAAACACAACAGTGATATACTTAAGTGACATTAATAGATCTTTTTCAAATCAACTCTGTTTGGTATGGTAACCCAAGAGCTAAATGCTATTTTGTTACATTATTCCACTCTTCTTCACCTGTCAAGCTTTGCTAATGTTTTGATGTCAGTGAAAACATCATCTCCAAGTGTATAGATGTAACATGCTAGGTTGGCAAATTGTCAGTGTCTCGGGAAGTACCTCTTGTTCCTGTACTGTGATTCCAATGGGGGTGGGTGATCATGCAACCCTGCAGGGTATCCTAGCAAAAGGTCACCTGTGCTAACTTTCAGCAACCTTTTTCCTTTTAGACTCCTGCAGTGCCACTTACCAGTGATTTCTAAATCTATATACAGCAAAGATTTTGGAGGCAGCATCCAGGTCTCCATATACCAATGCACAGAAGTGCTCTCGAGTACAGAGATCATTTGAGATCGACTTGGATGAGGGAATAGAGTGCACCCTCAGCAAGTTCGCTGATGACACAGAACTGGGAGGAGTGGCTGACACGCCAGAAGGCTGTGCTGCCATCCAGCGAGACCTAGACAGGCTGGAGAGTTGGGCGGGGAGAAATTTAATGAAATATAACAAGGGCAAGTGCAGAGTCTTGCATCTGGGCAGGAACAACTCTGGGTATCGGTATAGGTTGGGGACTGACCTGTTAGTGAGCAGCTTAGGGGAGAGAGACCTGGGGGTCCTGGTGGACAGCAGGATGACCATGAGCCAGCACTGTGCCCTTGTGGCCAAGAAGGCCAATGGCATCCTGGGGTGTATTGGAAGAGGTGTGGTTAGTAGGTCGAGAGAGGTTCTCCTCCCCCTCTACTCTGCCCCGGTGAGACCGCATCTGGAATATTGTGTCCAGTTCTGGGTCCCTCAGTTCAAGAGGGACAGGGAACTGCTTGAGAGAGTCCAGCGCAGAGCCACAAAGATGATTAAGGGAGTGGAGCATCTCCTTTATGAGGAAAGGCTGAGGGAGCTGGGTCTCTTTAGCTTGGAGAAGAGGAGGCTGAGGGGTGACCTCATTAATGTTTATAAATATGTAAAGGGTGAGTGTCAGGAGGATGGAGCCAAGCTCTTCTCAGTGACATCTAACGATAAGACAAGGGGCAACGGGTACAAGCTGGAACACAGGGGGTTCCGCTTAAATATAAGAAGAAATTTCTTCACAGTGGGGGTGACGGAGCACTGGAACAGGCTGCCCAGAGAGGTTGTGGAGTCTCCTTCTTTGGAGACATTCAAAACTCACCTGGACACATTCCTGTGTGACCTGATCTAGGTGTTCCTGCTCCGGCAGGGGGATTGGACTAGATGATCTTTCAAGGTCCCTTCCAATCCCTGAAATTCTGTTATTCTGTGATTCTGTGATCTATCCACTCAGGAGACCCAGAGCCTCTATCCAGATGTAGCCCTCAGTAAACACACTGTATAGACAAAACCAGTAGATTTCCTGCTGATTACCAGTAGATGGGAGAAGAGAGCTCTTTCCTCTGCAGAGCACTAAAACACAGTGTTTACGTAACATACTTAATCATTTTTTTTTTCAAATGTGTCATACCGAAGTTTTACAGTGCTGCTTGTCTCGAAACTTCTTCCTTTCACGGTAAGAAAAGGGGCTGCTCTTGAGTCTAATCCAAGTTATTGTTCCAACTAAAGACAGATTATGTTGCTGCATTGAGCAGAGCTCTGTTTATAGCAGAGTGTTTATAATTTTTTTTATTTTTATTTTTTAAAGGTAGATACAGGTATGGTCTCAGCTGTTCAAGCATTCAAAAAGACAAATAACATGTATTTAATGAAAACAAGGACTTTTACATCTATTTTTTGTTACACTTGAGGTACCCTGAGATTGTATAATATGTACAGAGTTTGTATACTGTCTTTGTGTTATATATAAAATGGAGGCTCAGTCAAAATGAGAAAGGCAATGAATGAAAAACACATTGTAAAATACTGCTAAATAATTATGACAAACAACCTGATTTTGAATAGCATGTGAAGTAAATCACAGAACTTATTCCTATACTAAATCAACAAGACCTTTAAAGAGTTTTCCATTTGGCCCTCTCTTTCTCAGGTTATTCAAGGAAAATACACATTGAATTAAGTGCCACTGATTCAATGTACAAAGCAGAAAAGGCCAAAAATAATGTTAGCAGGAAATCCTTCTACTTCACACACAACATTTTATACTGCCAAGCTACTCTGTTTTCTTTTACATTCTGGAGATTTTAGCATAAATGATATTTATTTTTTTTTACAATTGTCAGCTATTAACTTTCATACTGTTCAATCCACTTAAATGAATTTAATTTGAGATTGAATTATATAAAATCATTCCCCAATTATATAAAATCATTCCCCAAACTATCTATTAGCAGTGACTTCTGATGATTCTTTATAAATACAGGAGACACTGGACATATTCTTCGTTACACCTACAAATCATACGCCAGTGTCAAACAACCTTAACATTGCAGAGAAACCCTGGGATCACTCCAAATACTGTGAACTAAGATGCTGTGGTAGTTGCAGAAAGACAAGAACAACATATTAGGACTGAAGGAATTGTTTATCATTGGCTGACTGGCAGTCTGGAAATAGGATATCCACTTTCAAAGAAGGATAGATGATACCTTTAGACTATAAAAGTTTGACCCATCATTAAGCCCTAGCTATAATTAAGTTGAAAGAAGGTAATTCCTATGAATTAGCTTTGAAAACAAGCATTTATTAAGTTATTTATTTTTTTTAATTACATATTAAATGTCACTGCGACAAGTTAAAAGTGGTAATAATAATTCAAAAACTCATGTAATTTCAGTGGAAGGAAGAAAGAGAGTGAGGAGGCACATTAGAGCCTCAGTAGAGCCACTCCACTTCAGCACTTCTGTCATGTTTCTGCTCTTTACTTTCCTTTCCAGAACAATTTCTAACTATTAAGAGAGAGCCTGCTACTCATAACTTCTTGCTTATTTTATAAGGGTATGACAAGATAGTTACAAATACTCCACAGGCTGAAGGGAAGGATATTTACAACATTCAGCTTTATACATCCAGCTAGGCTGACTAAGTTAAAAGGCTGTTATGCCTTGAGCTCCTTATGTAAACTATAGGGAAAACAGTTCCTTTGAGGGAGACTGAGAGCTAGACTCTTACTTCATGTGATCTCTGGATGGAACAGCACAAGCTGGGGGCAACCAGCTGGGAAGCAGCTGGGTCCTGGATGACACCAAGTTGACCATGAGATAGCAAAATGCCATGGCGGCAAAGGCCAACATCTTTCTTAGCTGCATTAGGCAGAACATTACCAGGAGGTCAAGGGAGGTGACCCTTCCCCCCTACTCAGCACTGGTGAGACCCAGCTGGAGTGCTGGGTCCACCTCTGGACCTCGGGACAAAAGAAACATGGACATAGAGCGAATCCATCAAAGGGCCATGAAGATGACAAGCATCTGACGTGAGGAGAAGCAAAGAGAGCTGGGTGTGTTGAGCCTGGAAAAGAGAAGGCTCAGGAGAACCTCATCAATGTATATGAAAACCTTCTTATTCCTTTTTGAAAATTTTTCTTGCTTCTCAAAATGTAAGTTATATCACCACTATCATTTTCACATCAATAAATCACTTTTAAGTGATCCTAATAGCATTACTTGGTGACAGGATTTTTGAGGGAACTGAGGGAATCTGATTTACACATCACCCTAATGCTTTTGCTGAAAGGCTTTTTGTTTAGACTGTTCACATACTACCCCTACATATAAAGCCATTTCTGATGAAGCAAAGTAGTACTATTTTAAATATATATTCACAGACAGAAAGGCCAGCAAGTTAGAGCCAGATCTCTGTCCTGAGCTTCATATTACATTGTTCAGAACATAACTTTGCAATTGTACTCTATGCATGTAATTCTTACGCAGTAAGAGTTTTTACTTACGAGAAGTTACCTTGCTATCAAAAAATACACCAAACAAGGCATGAAAATAACCAGTACTAACAACTGAATGCAAAAGTTGTTGAGCCATAAAGCAAGTCATAAATAGAAAACACATTTCAGAAAGCATCTTGACAATAATGTTACAACTGTCTGGAAGAATCACACATCAGGCTCATTTTACTGCCATCTTTCATACCACTTTTACCATCTCTATCCCAGACATCAGGCTAAGTATAGGTATCACTAACATAAACGAAACCAGACGGCAACCAGTATTCTTGCATAGCTTCCAGCTCAGCTGTCATCCCATCTGATTCTCAGTGGGCTCACATATAATCCATTGAAGATGTCATTCCCACAGGAAGCTGGGGATCAGTTCACACAGGACTTTGTGTTTGTTTGCATATGTGTATTCACTGTAGTTAATGTCATTTTACTGACTGCACTTAAAAATTCCTCCCCCTGCCCTGTACCATGTGAAATGAGATTATCCCTCAAACCATGAGACTGTTTCTGACAAAACATATGCGAATGACACCACAGAATGTCTCCCACATTCATGAGAACTACCGGTTTCAGAAAACAAAACCAAATTAAATAGCTTCAAATCCTATTTTGTCTGCATTACCTCTACTACAAATGATGGATTGGTCACCTTTTTAAGCTTATGGTTCAGATGATTGCAAAGTGATTATAAACAAAACCTTTAAATCTCAGACAGATCTCAACTTTTTCAGACAGGATGTCATTCATTAATGTTGCTATGCCATATTATCTTCCCAGGATAAATTTTGAAAAAAAATGAAACTGTTTTGACTCAAACAAAATTACTGTAAGGATAAAAATGCAAATGAAAACAGTAAAAGCAGGACTAAAAAATAACATTCTTATCTACTGATGAAAATGTTACAATTTCTCGTACAATATGAAGAGATGTTAATAAGACAATCAAGAATCTTAATTTAAGAGTCAGTTCATTTATAGCAAGAATTATAGGAAATGTATGTTATGGCATTGAGCAGCAAGTGGACAAGGACTGTTCCAAAATAACCTTAAGCTCATTCTTCCAGATCAGTTCAAACTTATTCCCCATAAGCATCACCTACCAGGCCCTTTTCCACTCCAAATTCTATGAACTCATAAAAATTTATCCTCCCTGGAGAAAAAAAAAAAAAAAAGAGATAGAAAAAATCTGCATTTAGTATGATGGACTATGATAAAGAAACTGGGATTTGCACATATGTGCTTGTCTGTATATACATGTGTGTTTTTATGGAAGGCAAAAGTATAATGGAGCTACATTGAAAAAACTAATGATAACCACTGAGATTAAGTTGAACCAAGATCAAAGTATATTTTATAGAATTATGTAATCCCAAAATAGTAAAATCAAAGTGAGAATTTATGATACATCTGTTACCAGTTTCTAACTGGCTGTGGAAAGACTAGACACAGATTCAAGAAAAATCTTAATACAACACTTTTAGCCAGCTGAATCCATTGAAATAAATGGAGGCCCATCAATTATTGAGAGAATGAGGCAAAATCTTCTTTTAGAAGAGAGCTTTAATAAGGAGTAGTTCCATGGCATAAAGTGCAAGAATCAGTTTTGTTTGAAGCCCTGAGCAAAAGAAAATAAAAAATTACTAGAGAAGGTGGCAAAATTCTATTGGAAACAACCGTTTATCCATGAAGAACAGGGAATAATCATTATACAATAAACCTATGAGGTCCCATCACTGGTTAGAAATGTATGGCTGTAAGAATATGTGGAGCACAATTGTGCATTCTACTGAGCTGAAGAATCATACAAATAAGAAAGAGAAAAACAGAAATCCAACTGTTGTCAGATAGGATAATAAACATACAAAAATAACCATCTCGTGTGGTTTTTTAACCATAGGAATTCTGAAATTTGTAGGTCTTTCTATTCCATAGTTTCTCAGTCATAATTTAAGGTATTATGTACCCTAAGATAAAAGCATAGCTTCTTATATGCCACAGCACCCAACTATAGCAAAGGCTGCCAACACCCACTCACCAGTACAATGCATTAAGTGCTATGTCTTTGTGCTGGTGAGACTGACCACCAGTTTACACTGTCTGGATGACTCAGTACTGTACACTGATATTATAGGACAAATCTTTCCAAATCCTTTAGCAACACTGATAATACAAATATTGTCCTGTGCCAGTACACTGCCAAGAACCGTGATGCTGTCCACAGCAGCCTCAGAAAAGAAGTAAATGATATGGTAAGTGAGAAGTACAACTATGAGATCATGGAAGACAGGCTGGAAAAGATGAGTAAGAAAATGAGTACATTACTTAAAGAGGAGGACTAGAAACATCCCTTCTTTTCCCCTTAAGATTTCCCTCTCCCAGTCATCAGCCTTTGAAATGGTGTTTGGGACACTCTTTCAGGAATTTTCAACTTGTGACCAAGCCTCTATCCAACAGGCAAACTCTTCTGATAATGGCAGAATAGTATTCTACTTTAAGATGCCAGAGTTGTGTGGCACCCAGCTTTTAAGACCTGAATTCTGGGGCTCACCCAAAAAGTCCCTCTATCAGATCCCAGTTTTTGTTTCAAGTGATGAGTCCAATGCTGAAATATACTCAGTTAAGTATACTTAATTCTCCTGGAGAATACCATCAAAGTTGGTGGAAAAAATCTTTGGTATATCAGACCCAAATTCCTTACTGCTTCCTGTTTTATTTCTGTTAGGTGTTTTTTTTTTTTTTTTCTGTTGTTTGTTTGTTTTTTTAACATGTTACTAAGTACAAACAATTTTTTAACAGGTACTGGAAAAAAAAAAAAAAAAAAAAAAGATTAATGTTCAGGCACAGTTTGGAGTAATACATTTTTCCAGGGAAATTTGCAAGATAATATGGAAACAAAAATCCTCCTGGCAAGCAGCCAGCTAATAAAAGGACTTTAGCAGTGGAAAAGCGTGATAACTCCAGAACATAACATGACAAAAGCTCAGATAAACATCCTGATTGCATCATTCCCAGAAAAATTCCCTTCTACATAGTGACTGCTGTTGCTGTGTGATCATCTTCTCCTGCATGTCCCTGTGAAGAACCAGTACTCCTGTTTTTTTTGCTTTTGATCGCTGATCTTCTGTCTCAGTGGGAGTTAGCCTTTGACTTCTACAGAAGCTGTGTCAAAATCCAGAACAAACAGTGACAGAGATTGCTATTCTGAGTTGCATAAATCGGGTGAAAAAAAACACGTTTAAGTGTAAGGGAAGGGGGCAGTTAAATGAATCCATTTACTAGCACGGAAGATTCTTTACTTGGGACACCAAACAGTACATTTTGAATCAGTACTATAGGCCCATGTTTCTCACACTATATCTAAGCATAAGCATACAAATAAAGATAGTTGGTCCAACTTGGCAAACTTATCTGTTGTTTTAGTGGACAGGCCAAGGACTGACTAGACACTAGATCAGAGCTGGCAAAAATCCTCGTGGTTATATTAGATTGATTTATGCTGACTGAAGATCTAGCAATACATTGTCCTCTAATAAAGTAAACCATACAGGAGGCAATGTGCTAAAACTTTTGACAGTTTTGTCTGCACTGAATCTATGTTACTAACAGAAGACTTCAGAATTAATTCTGGCAACATTCAAAAACATCTATTTGCAAAACATTTGGAGTCAAGCCATTCTGGCAGTAGATACTTGGAACAGATTTGAAAGGTATTATCCATGGCAAAATTTTATTGAAAAAAAAAAAAAAAAGAGATTTCTTGCCAAGAAGTCTGCAGAAAAATTTTGCTCTATAGACCAGCAGAAATGCAAGCCTTTTTCATTAGGTATAAACTCTATTTTAACTATTAGATGTGAACAGAAAAGAACTTCCAAGATAGCATTACAGTAAGTGCAAAGAATTGCTACTGATTGCTATGTTTCAGTGAGATTATTTCTAATGTGAATTTAACTTACACCTAAAGCTGATCCCAAAATATTTTAGCTCTTCATCCATCATAAAAACATTGTATAATGTCAGCGGAAGTGTTGCTTCACACTGAGTTACTCTTCTAACGTCTCTAAGCAGGAACACGTCTGTTATTGTAAATAACACTAGTATAACTGCGTTAATGTAAATCATAGCATGTCCTCTGTGGCTCCAGAATGTGTTAATTTTAAAATCCTAATAGCAGTGATTCAGCCAAAAGTTTCAAATCTGAAATCAAACAGGTAGGAAGAGAACAGCAGATAGCCAAGCATCTGGAAATATGCAGGTGTCTTTGTTTTCCAGCGCTCTTTAAGCTCTTGCATTATCAGCAAATCTCTGTTACTAGTTGGTCGGTTTCACAAATTTTTAATTTGACTTAATACAAGTTTTTTTATATAAATTCTCCTCTCTGATTTGGCCTTTTTTTTATTTTATTTTATGGGACACCTGTTCTTACATGTCATTTCTTCAATATGTGAAAAAAAATTGAACCTGTTCTCTTCACAGATCACAGGGTGGGGTTTTTGGTTTGTTTCTAATTAACTATTTACTGTATTCACATGTTGATTTACAGCTAATGTAACAGAAATGTATCTATGCAAAAATTGTGAGGGCAGTAGTCAAAACTGGCCAATTAATATTGGCCTACCATCACGTTCATTTCTGCTTTACTCCTTAACCAAACCTGTGATTCTCTGACAAGATTGAAAGTCTACCATGGGAAGTAATTCTTACAATTAATGCAGCCCCTTATCCTTCAGCTGATTAGCCAGATTTCCTTAATGTTGCGCAGTGCTAGACCTACACAGAGGGAATGTGTTTTAAAGCCCAACGTCACAAAAAGTAGCAGACATACAATATTTAAAATATATGGTTCAGATCACCAGCTGGTACAGACTTTACGTCACTGAAGTTATTGACATTAAGAATCCTTTTGCAATGTTACTTCGTTTCTACAATTCTCATGTCCAAGAACTCAGAACTGGATTTTTCTGTTCATTTCTCTCCTACTGGAAGGGATGCATCAGGGAGATGGGAAAGCCATCACATGAGCAGGACATTCCTGAATGCAGCTGTTTGCACAAGGAAAAGCATCTGAGGCTCAATGGTTGTTACGCTAAAACTCACATTAGACAGAATTATGGAGCTTTAACTGGTGATTCTCTAAGTATTATTCCTACTTATGTTGCTACTATGCACACAGCTGCTATTTTCACAGAATAGCATTTTACCTACTCAGTTGACTCCTTGCAAGGTGCATGGGCCTCTTCTTAATTTGAGATAGACTATTTATCTTCTGCAGAAATGTTTTCCAAGCAACAAATGTTTGCAGGTATAAGGATATCTATGGCTGGATAGTATTATGAGACCACCATAGTAAACTAGTCTAAATCAAATTCGTGATGAAATGATACAAAGTCTAGTGCTTTATAGAAAAAAAAAAAAAAAAAAGTTAAGATATCAAATATCCTATTAAAAAAAACAACTTAAAAAATCATTATCCATTGACTTCTATGGAATTTTCACTGGGTTACTCCTCTTACATCCTTATGTAATTAAAAAGCTCATTGTCACACTTTATAATTTCCCACTCTGAGATTGTTTTGTGTTCTTAGTAATCTCCAGAAAGATTTCTTGAGAAATTTACTGGTACATGCCTGATTCACAGCCTGTTTTGGTGAATGGAAGTAGTCCCAGTAACATCAGTGTGCATCAGTTCATATATTTGTTGTAAATCATTAGAAATTATATCATACATCAACAGGAAATACTACATTATATGACCTATTCAGGAAAATAATAGATAGGGAAATCTGTCTGATCTGTGTTAATAACCATACAGTGTAAATATTCAATGAATACAAAAGGAGTATAAAACATTTTTTACAACAAAACTATTATGAAACATTCACAGGAACAGCCAAACCCTCATGTGTATTCTCTCAGGCTGATATACTGGCAAATGTCTCTCAATATTCAGGCTCCTCTTTGGTTTAGAGTAGTCACATGGACAATTAAAACTTCCACCCTTGCAGCTTGAGGCCAAGCAAGGCTTCACTGGAAACCTTTAGCTGCCAGATTAGCAGAGTCCCAGAACTTTCACAAATTTTTCTGGCATTCTTCTGCATTAAAATGAGTGCCAAGGTTAACTGTCAGATATTTGTAAAGAGCAGTAAATCTCACAGTGAGAAAGGTATTTCCCACTGTTTAGTCAAAAAAAAAAAAAAAAAGAACATCCAGTTGGAATATGTCTGAGAGGGAAAGACAAACTGTGCTTTGAAGCCTGAGCCTTTTTCAAGACTGAACATTTTGAGTCTTTGCACCAAAAAACATTTGCAAAGAATTAATATGTGAATGGGAGCTAGCAGTTCAGCAGCCATTATGGAGTGAATTACAGATTGCAGTCTGAGACTTTCCAGGGCACAACCAGTTTTATATATTAAAAGTACAAATCTATTACAGCTTAATTTCTCCTGGTCCAGCTATGACTATAGTTTACAATTAGTTTATATTTTCTCCTGGGTGGTTGTTCTGATTTTTCTAAATATCTAAATAAAATTCCTTCAGGAGTGTATTTTGGCCAACATCACTCCTGTTCTTGTATATGGAGCACTTCCAATTTGGATTGCTTATGATATTTTCTTATTGCAAGCTAGAATCAGTCAGAAACACCTGCAGTTCTTTCAGCATCATGGTATTTATAGGACAGGATCTGATATTTACACTGAAAAAGCTGTAATCTTGCTGGTTCTGTATGGGAAGAATATAAAATGCAACCAGATATGTGGGCAGCGCCATTTTTAAACAAGATAACTATGTAATGAAAATTAACAAAGCATTGGGGATTCTGATTCCTCCACAGAGCAAAATAAGCAGAAAAATATATTATTATTTTCTACACATCTCTTGTTTCCCAGCCCTAGGGATGGGATAGTTTCCTATTCTTCCAGCTATAGTGATGGAGCTGTCAGAAAAGTCTACTTTCCTTCATTTGGCAAATTCCCCAGACAACGCTTTACTTTCTTCCCTAGAAACTGTTCCAAATTTTATATAGCCTGCGATTCCTACCCTAGGTTTGAAAACATTCATGTTATCTGAACTTAGGTAATAACTACAGTGACAGAGAGCACACGTGCTCACACTCATCTTCCTATTACTTGTTGCGACAGACTAACAGAAGAAGTGAATTGTACATAAGATTTCATTCAGATTCCTTTCTGTACAGTCAGCTATTGCTTATGTGTACAGAAAAAGCTTCCCTTAACTCTTTTTTCACACATTTTTTAGGATATAGAAAGCAGAACTGAGAAAAAAAATAAATGTAAATATTTCTATATCGATAGCATTTAACAGCAGTTAAGATCAAAAATAGGGAAGCAGGAAAAAAAAATGAAAAAAAAAAGAAAAGAAAATTTGACAGTACAACTGTCATGAAGTCAACAAAGAGTTGACTGTATAGGGAACAGGGCTGAGCTCTATACCGAATATTAAGGAAGCCCAAATAATTAAGCAGACATATTCAGCTTTCCTAAATATGCAAACTGGAAACAGGAGAAATTCTCTTTCTAAACTCAATCTCATGGTAACTATCAGTGGAACATCAACAGTGATCTTTGCTGTTTTCTTCCCTACCTGCAGCCATCAGACAAGTCCTGGATATGAAATGAAATAATTCATTCAATGAAATCAAGCTAATCAATGACTACAATGTTAAAATCAGTGCTATATTAGCTATATAGGAAACATTGTTTGGCAAAGTTAACTCTTTTCACCAAAAATAAGCTTAAAGGTTTAAGGATCTGTGTCTTGGAAGGTAGAGTACAAACTGGTGTATTACTTATTGTGTTTTGAAAATTTCCAACTTATTCTATAGAATAGGGTGAGCAGTTCTGTAAACATCTGCTTAATGAATAAGGAAGATTTATCCATTATATGAGGAAATCAATATGAATGACATGCAAAAATGTGATGCTGCCAGTACTTAACCATGGAATTTCAGAATATGTTACACAGCAGGTCTCTCATTCAGTGAGTATATTCTCAACAAGGTGAAATCTCATTTTCAGAGATAAAGAGGAACTGGTTATATGAGTAAAACTGAATGGTAGTATAAGTACAAAAAATAAGTTTGGTTACCCTTACTGCATTAAGTACAATAAAGTCTAAGGTAGTAATATAGGTAATTAGTGCCTTGAAAGAAGATGTTTCCTGAAGCTGAAAAGAATTATGAGCAGGAAGATGGAATTTTAGCAGGGAAATCATATAACAATTGGGAATAAATTATGGACATTTTGCTCTATGCCCAGAAAATCATAATCCTATAAGCAAGAAAGAAATCTGGCTAAAAAAAAAAAAAGACAATAAGAAAAAACATTACAGTACATAAGAATTAAAGCTGTATCGGTCTATTATTCTATAGAAATGATACATCCATAAAATGATACAGAAAAGGTAAAAAGAGATGGTCAGTATTGTTTGAATTTGGAAGGAAG
The DNA here is from genome assembly GCA_013399115.1 of Anseranas semipalmata. NCBI lineage: Eukaryota > Metazoa > Chordata > Aves > Anseriformes > Anseranatidae > Anseranas > Anseranas semipalmata. The sequence continues at coordinate 366,109 of VXAA01006247.1, read as the reverse complement.
CACAGTAATGCCTCAGAATGGAGAGGCATAATGCCATCAGAATGATCATTCTAGAAGCATAGTTTCATAATCAAATGAGATCAATCAGCATCTATTTTTTTCAGTGTTTTATCCAGAAAAAAATACATTTTTAAGCACAACTTTCATATTTCCCTTCATCCATCATCTTCTCCATCCATTTGTGCTATTTTTCTCCTATGAATACTTTAATTCCGCGTACAGCTCATCTTTGCTAGTTGTGTCTCAGGTGTCATCCCAAGTGTCTAAAGCAAAAGTCTTTTGGCTACATTTGTATTAACAAATCAGTGCCAGGGAACATTCCTGGGCATTGGAAGATGAATGTGTTGAATTCTGAGAACATTCCCTGGCACCATTTTTCCCCTAGGCCAACAACTGCGCTATCAAACAACTTCCAGGCATGGACTGAGAGTGCAGGACAGGGACTGGTCTCAAGGGACGGTCACCTAAAGTAGTTTGGTGACTGAGATCATAAGGATTCTTTCCCATGCTACTTGGCCTTAGTACTGAAGGATAGTCCCAGGCACCCAGACTCTTAATAAATGCATAGCCTTTTGTGTCAGGTCAAATAAAGACAAATTCAGAATTAATGTCTCAGATCTTGAGCCAATGTCCTCTCATATTTTTGACCATTACTTTTAACTGTTCCCAGGGCAAAGACACTTTATTTGAATATATTCAGTATATGCTTTGGATTTAATTATCCTGCTATCCTGGTACTATAAGACCCCCTTTGCTGTCCACCTTTCATATCAGGATCCTGAATATATGTTTCCTGAAGACACTTTTATTAGTCTTAGCATGTCCTTTTCCTTAGTACAAACCAGGTTTAGTTCAGAGTGGGCCCTGAATGTTTTTCAGTCATTCTAATGTCTTTCTTTCCTTTTTTTTTTTTTTTTACTCCTGACTTTGTTAGTTCCCAGCACTGCAAAACAAATCTAGCAGCTTCCTAAAGGAGAGCATGGAAAAACCTGAAGTGTGTATGTTTCTATATTCTCTTTCAAGCTCAGAATGGAGGAGACTGACATTTTCCTGATGATGGTTCCCATTTAATGACAATTGTGTAGGTATGAAATGAACATTTCAGGAACAATGGCACAGCCTACCTGAATAACACTTTAAGTACAATATTTGTGAACCCGAAGTCTGCCTCCTTGCGTAGTGGATTGTGAGACCTCCCTATACCAGTGAAGGAGAGCCTTTCTGTCCAGCAAAAGCACCTTCTGCAGCTCCAATGACATACCCAAAGGCCACCTGCCTCCAAAGACTTGAAGTAATTCAGAAGTCTATGTCTGCCTTTAAAAGTACACAAAGCAAGGATGCACCCTATCCTTGGCTTTTTCTTGATAAGGCCATGCAACTGTATTCAGTGGACATATTATCTTTGGCCTAACAGATCAATGACTAGAGCACTCGATCACAAAAGAAGAAATCTGAGTTCTTGGGTCAATTTTGTTCAAAAGAGAAACTTTTAAACACACAAACATGCAGTAGCTAGGTGGAAGCTCCTTGCCTACCATTCTCTTTCGAAGGCAAAATACTGAGCACTGAAGTATGCTAGAGCTTGTGCTGGAGCTTGTGCCATAGCTAAGCAAGATGACAACACTTTCCTATGCTGTTGCTCAAGTAGCCAGGTGAGACAAAGCAGAGACAGAGATCTGGTTCCTGCTTGCAAGAAAGTTTTATTTGTTTTATTAATAGTCTAAAATAAAACATACACACCTTCCAGGAAACAGATCTTGAAAACCTAAATCATCCCAGCACTGGCCACTCAGCAACATTTAGGTAACCTCTTCCCTACTCTTTTTCACACAAAGCAGCTTGTATACTGAAGTGTACAATGGGTTTTATGTGAAATGAGGAATGTTTTCCTCCACATTCATGCTTTATGAATTAAGGAACCATCTAGTGAGGGGTGTTCAATATCTTTACATTGAAACCTGTCCATCCCACTTTCAGAATTAGTGCTTTAACTACAGGGGTATAATACTAGAGGAAAAAAAAAAAAAAAAAAGCTATTGTTGTCTGTTGAAACACAGACAAAAGCAAGCCTCTGTGCGGAACAGCCCCTCTGCACATGAATATAAATGTCTGAGAAGTGTCATGTGAGTTTCCAAGCTAAATTAAGATGTGCCAAATTAATATTAATATTGATGTCCAGAATTTTAGGACAGGTTGAAGTTAAAACCTGTAAGATTCCTTTCTGAAACATAGAAGAGACTTTGGATTTCAAATTCTAATTTAGGAAGGAAGAGAGACCTTAGGACTACATCTATGCTACTGTCCTGGTTTCAGCTGGGATAGAGTTAATTTTCTTCTTAGTAGCTGGTACGGTGCTGTGTTTTGAATTCAGGATGAGAACAATGCTGATAACACACCGATGTTTTAGTAGTTGCAGAGCAGTGCTTACACAGAGCCAAGGACTTTTCAGCTTCTCGTGCTGCCCTGCCAGTGAGGAGGCTGGGGGTACACAAGGAGCTGGGAGGGGACAGAACCAAGACAGCTGACCCAAACTGGCCAAAGGGATATTCCATACCATATGACGTCATGCTGAACAATTAATATGGGGTGGCTAGCCGGGGGGGAGGGGTTACCGCTGCTCGGGGACAGGCTGGGCATCGGTCAGCGGGTGGTGAGCAATTGCATTGTGCATCACTTGTTTTGTACATATTATTATTATTATCACTATTATTATTATCTCCCTTCTTTTTCTGTCCTATTAAACTGTCTTTATCTCAACCCACGAGTTTTTTTCAATTCTCTCCCCCATCCCACTGGGGGAGGGGGAGAGTGAGCGAACGGCTGTGTGGTGCTCAAGCTGCCTGCTGGGTCAAACCACAACAGCTACTAAGATAAAAATGTCCAGGAGCTGCCTTTGGCACTGAGGCACCCTGGCATGAAGCGTCCCGTGTCATTAATAATAAATGGTCTTACCCCTCCAAAGCAGGGTAGATTCATCCAAACTGCCTTTCTGGAATTATTCTAGTACGGTTTAATTTACTGTTGTAGATGTTTTAGGTGGAATGGATCTCATCCAAAAATTATCACAGGTCTATATCTGAAACAATCTTCAGCAAAGTACTATATTTTACCAGCTGTTTTTCTTCTCTGCTTTCCTCCACAAAAGCAAACACTACTGATATGTTTGATTAGTGGAGCCCATGCTTCTTAACTGGTTCTAAGATTATATGATCAATATTGTTAGAATAAGAAAGATTTATATTACTCACTGCACATTTTTTCCAGTATTTCTGGTATAGAAGCAGTCATCTTAACACACATACCATCTTCTATTACCCTGGATCTTCATTTGCAGCTGTTACTGCTGTAAGTGGAAGTGGACACGGGGATTAAAAACAAGCTATTTCCTTTGGGGACTGATGTTAATAGTTCTGTTTAACAACACTGAGTCATCACATTTGCTCCAATGCTGTTCACTTACCGTGTGCTAAACACAGAAATCCAGATCTTCCTTTTTTTCCAGTCCACAATTTTAGCAGAATTTCTCTCTGCTCTAAACACTACTTTTTATTTTGTTTCCAGTGCATTAATTTTGTTAACTTGAATTTACTCTGTCATGTGAGATATTCCCATATGTTTTATGGGTTGTGAAGAGCAAATACATTTTGACAAGATTCAGACATGACATTAGCAAAGCCAAATCACTTAGCTGTTTTCTAAAAAGTATTGTACCTTTGTATGAACAATGAAATTATCCAGAGGATAGAAAACATTCAGAGAAGTTTTCTTTGATATATAAGGCCTCAGGTTTTAAGGTACAAACAGCATCTAACTGCTGAAAGAGAAGGAACTTCCCCATAAGTAGGATGTACCACAGCAGCTTCTTACTCCAAGTTGAAACATCTGCTTCCAGCCACTAGTGGCCTGAAAGACACACATACTTGTATGAAAATCATTTACATATTTTTGTTCTTTCACCATTGTTAACAGTCTTCACAAACATTTCAATTCACAGTTTTAACATAGTAACTTTGCCCATGTCATACCCACTGTTTATTACTGTCTTTTATCATAAATGTTCGCACAAATGAATACATGTGAAAAAAGGTGGGAAACAAGTTGGTGTATGCATCCAAGTCAGGAAGTCAATTATAAGAAATGCATTCAGCCAACAGGAGAAAAAAATAAATCCAGTCATGCAAACTTTGCAAGTCAAGCAACAGTGGCTGACTTTAGGTTTCTCTATTTGACTGCCAAACGAAAAAGTAAAGAGTCAAATAGTAAGATATCCAGTCCTAACCCTGAGTTACACATCTAATTTTCAATAACTTCTTTACTACTTTCCTCAGAACTCAGTATTTCCTTGGTTCTGTAAATATTTTTTTTTTATTTTTTTTCTATTGAACAGACTGTGCTTATTCATAGAATCTCTGAGGGCTTTTTCTCTCCTTACACCATTATCCAGCACAAAGCTGTCAATACAAAAGTCAATATGCATAAAAAATTAAGTTTTTGAAATGAGAGAAAATTCAGCCTTTTACTTCAATGAGAAATAGAAAAATGAATAGAAGTTTTAACTTTAAATATAAATAAATGTGAAGGAAAGTGAAAAATCCACTTGGGGTATGCACTTAATTGTGGGTGATCATTCAAATCTTATGGAGAATCCATTGAAGTTCAAATAGTAAAAATTTCCAGGAAAACTGGAATCCTACTGTATGTTTTCTCAGAGAGGTCTTACAGCAAAGCAGATTGGACGCATGCACATGATTAATGACAATGAACTGCCAAGAGAATCCACACCACCATGATCCAAAAATGCAAGCAGAAAGGATAGCAAAGCTACAAAACGGGCTGTGAAAAAAGTCTGAAGGAAGGCAGAAGTGAATAGGGAGCCAGCAAATTAGCTGTCAGGCTGTAGAAAACAAGACAGGAAAAGGAGTAGCTCAACAGGAGACAGAACGTTCAAGGGCTCAAGCTGTCATAATAGAACAGCTGGAACAGAAGAACCTTTTCCTGTGGTGGCTATTTCTTCGTATTTCTACTTTATGCTGGGATCTTGCGAGAAAAAACAGACTCCATCCGTGCCTTCCCTTTTCTTTGTTCATAAATTCATTGGAATATGGGAACTCGGACGGTGCGAATGACATTTAAGACAAAGAGAATAGGAGAAGTTACTTCAGAGGGGAGCTTTCTAACATGACCTAGCAAGCTGACCATGTTTTGTCTGACTGTGAACATGCACAGTGTTCACCTAGCTTTGAATATCTATTAAAACTGACAGCAGTTAGAACAAGAGCTCTCCTGACAGGAAACAAGCAAAGTTATTCAAAGCTTTGAACACTGCTCTGGGAGGAACATATTTTGTTCCCAATTCTGCAAGTAAACTGCTGCTCTTTCTCTATCTCTGTCAAGTTTCTCAATTCACATTTGACAATAATAAAGTGTCATGTAAGAAATAAATACACCACAAATTTTAGAAACAGCCTTGTTAAAAAAAAAAAAAAGGAAAAAAAAAAGAAAAAAAAAGAAAAAAGATATTCATTTTAATTAAGGTTTGAATTAAATGAATTTCAGTTGTTGCCATGAACTTTTTTTTTTCTTTTTCCTAAATTAAAAAAGCAAACAGCTTCAGTTACTTGTGCTTCCTACCTTTCTCTTCTTTCTTCTGTCCATTGGTCTCCTAATTAAAAGTGATGTGAAAGCAATATTAAAGAAATGAAAGACTAATATTGCTTTGGTTTGAGGACATACATGTTGTTTAGAATCAAATAATTTTGGTTGGTAGGTATTTCTGGAGGCCATCTAGTCCAATCCCTTCCTCCAAGCAGGGTGAGCTTCCAAGCCAGATCAGGTTGCTTAGGGCCTGAGTTTTGACAGTCTTGGGGATGAAGATCCCCACAGACTTTCTGGGCAATTCCTCCAGTACTTGACCACTGTCACAATGAAAATATTGTACACATATTTAGCTGGAATTTCCCTTGCTACAACTTGTGGCTGTTGCCTCCTTTCATTGAGTGTTTCTAAAATGAGTTTAAATCTCTTTTTCCCCCTTAGATGGTTGAAGACCACAATTAGATAGCTACCCTTTTCCTTTTCTTCGCTGGGATGAACAAGCCCAACTCTCTGAGCCTTTTCTTATAATTTATGTGCTCTGGACCACTTTCTGTCTTGGTGGATGTCTGTTGGACTTCCTCCAGTTTGTTAATATTTCTTTTGCCCTGGGAGTCCCAAAACTGGACCCAATATTCCACATGTGATTTTAGTAAATGCCAGGTAGAGGGGAATAATCACTTCCTTTGACCTGCTGGTTACACTCTGGCTAATGCAACCCAGCATGCGATGCCCATGCTGAGCAACCATGCAAAGATGACTTGTACTGCTTGCGGCCCCCCAGGACTCCCAAATCCATTCTTCCAGAGCTTCTCTCTTCCTGGTCACTCCCCAGTCTGTACCATTGTCAGGGGATGTTCTGTTCCAGGAGAAGGAGTTTGCATTTGTCTTTACTGAACTTCATGAGGCCCATTGCTCCAATTTGTCAAGGTCACTGTCATTGGCAGTGACAATATATTGCATATTGGCTGCTTGCCTCGATTTTCTGAATTTGCTGAGGGAGAATCTGTCCTATTGCCCAGGTTGTTGCTGAAGATAGTTAAGAGCACTGACACCAGCATCAACCACAAAATCTGTCATCAACCACAAATTAGACAATAAACCACTGACCACTGTCCTTTTAGACCAAAGAGGTCCATCCATTCTGTCTGTACATCAACAATTTTATAGGAATGATATGGCAGGTTGCATTAAAGCCTCTAAAATCAAATGAAACATCTACTGCAGCAAAGAGAAGTAATTTTAGTGCCAGATGAGCATCAGCAATTTTTCTGCAGCATCCCGGATCCAGGTCTCTGGCAAGCAGTGGAACTCCCAAGACAGCAGGTCTGGTCAGCAGATAGATGCCATTCCCCTCAGAAGGCAGCCTCTGACCACTGACACCCATCACTTCCTCTTTTGCAACTTAGGTTCTACCCTCAGGCCAGGCATGGCCAGCCTCCCCCAGATAGTCTGGAACATTTTTTTATAGAAGATGAATTCCTACTGACCTGGAATAAAACATTGTTTCTATGAGCTCCATGCTTTGCCTTGGAAAAAAAAACTATTTTTCCTTCAGTTTTAAAGGGTGTGACAAAAAGGTTTGAGAACAGGTGAAGTTAATTTATTTTTGGACAGTGGGATACAAAAGAAAATACAGAGTGATCAGCTAAGCTTAAAATTAATCTCTTTATATGACCTTTGCACATGCCAGACACTTAGATATTACTGTCCAGTCTGGGGATGTTCTGAAGCTAGTGATCAGGAGTAAAATGTTTCCATAACAAGTCTAACGAACTGGGTGAACAAATAATTATATGAAAGAGACATCCTGAAAGTAATTCTGGGATGGCCTCACGGCAGCCTACAGCTTCTTCATGAGGGGAGCAGAGGGGCAGGCGCTGAGCTCTGCTCTCTGGTGACAGCGACAGGACCCGAGGGAATGGCATGGAGCTGTGACAGGGGAGGGTCAGGCTGGATGTTAGGAAAAGGTTCTTCACCGAGAGGTGGTCGGGCACTGGAACAGGCTCCCCAGGGCAGTGGTCACAGCACTGAGCCTGCTGGAGTTCAAGAAGCGTTTGGACAATGCTCTCTGACATATGGTCTGATTTTTAGGTAGTCCTGTGTGGAGCCAGGAGTCGGACTCAGTGATCTTTGTCAGTCCCCTCCAACTTGGGATATTCTATGATTCTATGATTGTAATACCCAGAAATGTATGGGGTTTAGAGCCATCATCCCTGAAACTGAAATACTGTCAGATTTCTTTTTTTTTGAGATATTAATGATCCAGAAATAGATTCCAAATGCTTTCCTCATTAAGAACAAAAAATAACCTCAAGGACTAAAATCTGAGTACAACAGTATTACTCCCATGTAATGAAAGGAAATTCTATTTTTTGCAACATTTGTCTGAAAAAAAGAAAAAAGAAAAAAAGAAACACAGAAGAGATGCTGAAAGAGTTCAATAAATTCAGTTCAGAAGTTAGTATAACATTTGATGTTAGGATTCCTGGAGTTTTCTGGGCATTCCTGGAGTGTTCTAACAACAACAAGTGAAGACCTCATTAATCACACATTATAAAAGATCATTGCACTTGAAGAAAAATTCCCAGCTATTGTTTAGCCTTTGACAAGTAACTCAGTTGAGCTAAGCTGAGATTGTATATCCCTCACCAAATACGTGCAATAATCTTGCACCTTTAAATGCTGCTCAAAAGGAAATTCAAATTACATTCATCATGGATTTTAATTTTTCTCCATAACATGGAGAAAGTCTATCACCTGAGACAGCATGTCCAAGGATTCTGGTGAAATCCCTACCTTTTCCTTCCTAATCCCAGTGTCCCATTTTCTCTTTTCAGAGAAATGATGAATTGTGAGAAAATCCTTTACATTGCACTTATACGAAGATAAAAAAAAAGCGTTTTCCTCTCAACAATGTATGTTCTCCTCCTGCTAGGATATATTAAGGACTTAAATTTGTAATTAGGACACCTGAGTATCTATCAGCATGACAGGCTAAGTTTCAATTACACTGTGTAGTGTGTGCTACAGCGGGTCCTGGAGAGTACTTCTGTTCCCCATCCATTAAATGCACAGAGCTTGACTCAGTTTATAGGAAGGATCCAGTACCATTTGAAAGGTCCTAGGATCTCCTGTTGACATCCTGCTGCCATCCAGAAAGGCACAGACCTCGCTGACATCCTGTATCCCCTCTATCATTCTGCTGTGCATGTCTGGGTCAGTTTAGGGCATCTCGGATGGCCCTCAAGAACCTCTGTGCTGATGAGTTGGTTAAGCAAATAATCCTCAAACATTCAGAAATCACACAGAAGCAAAATTTCATTTCTTGCAGTGGAAGTTCAGACACTTAACATGCCTGTAGATATCTGCCCTCAAGCATCTAAATTGAAGTGTCTTTAGTGACATCAGTGTCCAGGCTACCCTAATGAGGAGTGACAGAAGTGACACTGCAAACATCACCTGTGGTAATGAGGCATCAGTGATGGTGGCTTTAGTCACTTTCCACTAAGCGTGGTTCTAAAAATAGGCTTACAGCAGAATCACTGAGCAATTTTGGAGAAATTGTCTGGGGAAGAATACAATGCAATTCAGCAAGAATGAATGTCAAGTTCTGCACATAAGTAAGAGCAATCAGCTGTGTAATGACAGGATGAATAATTATGGTCTCTGGTGCTACAGAAAAGGGTCTGTGAGTGAGTCACAAGTCGAAAATTATTCAATGCTACAAAAAAAANTTGTGAGGGAGTCAAAAGTCAAAAAATATTAAAAATAAAAAAAAAAAAAAAAAAAAAAAAAAGAACATACCATACTGGGATAGATAAACAATAGTTTTGTCTGCAAAACATATGAAGTAACTCTTTCATTTGACTTGTCAGTGGTATGACCTCAGCTGGAGTACTGTGTCCATTTTTGGGCACTGCAGATCAAGAAGAATGTGGGTCAGTCCAGACAAGCAACCAGAATGACTGAAGGTCTCAAAAATTTGTCCCATAAAGAAAGGTTGAAGGAATTAGGATAGGGTAATCTAGACAGGGCTGAGAAGGGAAAACAAATTGCAACTATATATGTGAAACTTAGCCACAGAAAGGAAGAAAATAAAGTCTTTCTGTATGCCCATGATTCATTGAACAGCACTGGAAATGATGCCTGGATAATGATGAATCTCATCTTAGCCATCAGTTTAGATTAGGAACAGGTAAGTACAAGCAGGGATCAATACGACAGCCTTCTGATGTGATGCTCTCCTAGACCTATCTCCTACAACTTTTTGTTTGCATATAATTCTAGACTGCATGGAGGACTGTGTAGACAAGGTCAATACTGATGCATACTTGCTAAAGGAGAAATCCAGAGGACAGTGCTAGTGTGCATAAATGAATTCCCCAGCATGTATTTAACAGCTCCATTAGGGAGTAAGAGGAGCCTTTGTTATAATATTGTCTATCTCTGACTTTTAATTCTGAGACAATTCAGATACTTGATCACACATGGTTTGGCTAAAAATATAGGAGAGGACAGCTCATCCTCAAGAAGCACCTGTGTGGTGATTTTTCCTATTCCCTTTAAGTTCTTTAAAGATGGAAAGAAGACAGCTGACTTAGGTCTTGAGTGTGGTATAGTCAAATAACAGATTAGAGGAGAGCACCTCTAGCTTGGCTTTCATTGATATATATATATGGAGCATTGTAGAGAAAGCTTCACAAGGAGCACATTTAGATGTATTTCTGCAGTGTTAAAGAACAAGTACTATATGGCACATCATTTAGGAATATGTCTTTTCTCCAAGCAAAGATAACACTGACTTTCCATTGTATTCTGTACTATAAAGATTTTTTTCCAGAAATTCTCTAAGAATTGAGTGTGCATGTGTTCTGGCCTACAAATTAAATTCTGGCTCAGAATAGGGATATTCATATGCACGTCAACAGATAAAAATAATTCACATTAATTTTCTAAGATCTATTAACAATATAAGCAGTTTATACCAGTAGTAGCACAGAGTGCTTGAGAGCAGGCAGATAATGCAACAGTTTCATCGGACTCTCATAAGCAGTGAGAAGGACCTGATGATATTTGTCATGACTTAACTTTTTCTGCCTGTAAGAGTAACAACAAAGAGAGAAAGGAGCAAGAATATTTCTGGTGCTGATTTCTACTAAAGACTTTTGGCCAGCATGATTTATTCTCTCCTCTGTGTGCATCAGGAGTGGGTTTCATGCAAACAGTTAGTCCATAACAACTGCTTAGCTCACCCTCAAGAACAAGACTTTTGGCAGGAGAAGCATCTCTGAAAATGTGGAGCTACTGCCAAATACTGAGGACTGTCCAAATCTAGTAACTTTTCTTCCCCTATACTGGGTATTAACTTCCATTTCTATGAAGACTGTTTACACCACATAAAAGAGCTGACTGAGTTAGAAACAGAGGCAAGCTACACAAATCATTTCATGAAGAAGCTTGACCATCTCTCTATTTCTTTAAAGGCAGAATCAGAGTGTAGCTACCAGCTGAAGTTTCAACGGTGCTGCAGAGTTGTACACAAAATGTGCTTCTATTTAAAAATAAATAAATCCACTGATAAAAACCTCATGTCAGGGAGCAGCAAGGGCTAGCTGCTGCAAAGGGGATGCAAGTTGAAGGTGACCCAGCCAAAGCCATGCCCTCACCAACAGGGTGCAGTCCCACAGGGGCTGAGCAACAGGGCCGATCTGTGGGCTGGTTGCAAGGTCCATCAACAGCCCCAGATGCAGGTCCAGGGTCCATCCAGGGCATCCCATCAAGAAGAAAAGGAGATGGGGCCAGAGAAATGGCTGTGTGGTGGTTTCACCCTGCTGGGCTGCTGAACTCCACCACAACCACTCTCTCATTCCCCCTCCTCAAAGGAAAAAGGGGAGAAAATATGATGGAAAGGGCTCAAGGGTTGAGATAAGGACAGGGAGATCACTCACCAATTATTGTCATGGGCAAAACAGACTCAGCATAGGGAGATTAATATAATTTATTGCCTATCACTAGCAGACTAGAGCAGTGAGAAAACTACAAGCAATAAATAAAAGCAAACTACAAAAAACCTTCCCACATCCCCCCTCTCCTACCTCCTCCCCCCGAGCAGCACAGGGGAACGGGGAA
>VXAA01006247.1:266814-350997 GCA_013399115.1 Anseranas semipalmata | reverse complement strand
AAAAAAAAAAAAAAAGAGCTAACGAGATGGCCAGTGCTACTTGTTGCTTCTTGTGAACTTGTTCAGAATTCAGAATAAGTTTTTCCTTAAGAGAGAAGATAAAGTCGTAAACAAATAAAGATAACATGGTGTCACGCTACTGTAATTGTGCAGGCTTATACAGCAGCCTGCAAAAACACTGTGCAAGAATATGCTGAAAGTCTTTCTGGTCCCTATGGTAACCACTGGAGCAATAAGTTGTTCTCAGGACAAGTGGAAAATAATGTTATGAGAAAAACAGACCCTTCCTGACTACAGCAAGGAAAAGGCATGATCTCTGCAGCCTCCTAGCAATAACGTACACTGTGATTATAACTTTAAGTATGCAAACAGAGATCCAAGTGTCACAAAGGGGATGAAAAATAAAGAGCTGGCCCAAGGCTCTGTGGTTTTATGATGGAGCTTGAGGTACAGAGGTAATTTTCAGCCTGTAATTAATATTTCCCTGCTACTGCCAAGGTTCCCCCAGAATAATCTCTCCTCTTTCAGGATTCCTAATTGGATATCCTCAGAACAAAGTCCCATGGCTGTAAGTAATACAATGATCACAATAAAATTACCACGTAGTAGCAGTTCTCCAAGTACTTCCTAAGCACTGTAGGTGGCTCTGCTGCTGTTCCTTCGTTTCCTAAATCCTCACTTTCTCCCTTGACCGTCTCTTCATTTTGCTCAGCACTCAACATCAATCATCTTCAGTGGTGCATCCAAGCCACTACCAGATATGAATGAGATTTCTTTACTCCACTGCAGCAATACCTATTACTATTAGTGTAATATAAATGCAGCATTCCTGACAGAGCTCACTAAGCTGAATTTCTTTTCACAGCAATATCTTATGTGAATTTTCACAAGTGAAAAATGTGAATTGCTCATAATCGAATGTATAAAAGATCAGCTTCATATGCTAAAGCTAAGGAATCATGTTGTTTCTGATGTAGAGCGTACAGAGAGCAGGAAGGAAATGTTACCGAGCTACACAGGGAAAAGGAAGATGATCTGGTGCATGAATTTTCAGCAGAGAATTGGAGGAACTAGCTGGGGAAGATGAACACCTGGCATAGTAATTCAAGTTCATAATATGATTTTACATTTGGACATTATACCTGTACCAAGCACTTAAAACTATGTATATCGAATGCAGTTTCTAAAATCATATAGCTATACTCTGAAACATAAAAATATCACTAGTGTGCAGCAATATATTAATAACTGCAATAATGAACAGTTTTTCAGGAAACTAAAACACAGGAATCATGATTCTGCATATGTGAGACTGTAAAGCAACTAGTAAAGCAAAGTATTATGAGGGAATATTCCTGCAGTTCATAGTCAGATAAGTTTTATAATATACTTTTATCATTGTTCAAATTGAGCATTCCTATGATGCTCAAACTAGCAAAATATTATTTTCTACCAGATAGGTGATTACTTAAAATATGTTATTGAATCATAGAATCATAGAATCATAGAATGGCCTGGGTTGAAAAGGACCTTAAAGATCATCTAGTTTCAACCCCCCTGCTCTGGGCAGGGTTGCCAACTACTAGAGCAGGCTGCCCAGCGCCACATCCAGCCTGGCCTTGAATGCCTCCAGGGATGGGGCATCCACAACCTCTCTGGGCAACCTGTTCCCGTGCCTCACCACCCTCTGAGTGAAAAACTTCCTCCTAATATCCAACCTAAATCTCCTCTGTCTTAGTTTGAAACCATTCCCCCTTGTCCTATCACTATCAATGTGTGTAAACAGGCGTTCCCCCTCCTGTTTATACGCTCCCTTCAGGTACTGGAAGGCCGCAATGAGGTCTCCCTGGAGCCTTCTCTTCTCTTCTTCTGCATCTCACTCTAATAGTCAGAGCTCTCTCCTGCAGTTCTCCAAACTGCCGCTGAAAGACGCTCTTCATGGTAAGCCTAGGAAAACTCGAGTTCTAAATACACACTTATAAACTCTTCACCTCATTGTTCTCAGCAGCCATTGCCCCTTGAAATATCTCTCTCCCATTACTTGAAAAGGAAGAAAAAAAAAAAACACATTTATTTTGTTAAATAAAAGAAATATATTCTTCCTTCTTCTTACCATTTCCAAAAGATCAGCAACAGTTGTAACTCGACTACCAAATCTTCTGAGATGAGAAGGGTTGCAAATTCACTTCTTCCTGCCCCAGGTAAGGTAAGTTGTAGTCTCGGCAGTTTTTAACCAGCATTTCCTAGTCAGGAATATGTGCACATGTGCTCTACAGCACAAATAGCATGAGCTGGACACAGATCGGGGACACATGGAACCCACTGCATAAAGGATGCACAGATTGACCTCTCTAAGCAGAAGCATACATTTGCAGTTTATAGCCCATCCAAAACATGGATTATCAATGAAGCATATGCACAATACAGCTAATAGAGCAGTTCCAATGTACATAATACACTACTAGCCTGCATTGTAGTGGCTATAGTTAGTGGCTATCATAAGACAAATCCTCCTTACAAATTCCCGTAATCCTCAAATTCTGTTCAGATAAAATTTTCAGGTGAAAAAGAGGACATGCCCATGTCCACCCCGTTAAGAACTCTGTTTCTAGGGAATATGAACATCATGTACAAATTTGCTTTCCAAATCCAGAATTTAATTTTTCATCTCTTAGGAATACAAAACTCCCTATCCACATATCACAAAGCAGAAATTTTTAGGCATTTTTGTTTTTGTCATTCTTATCTTGCTGCAGAGAACCCAAATCCCTCCTAGAATCACAGAATCACAGAATGGTTAAGTTTGGAAGGGACTTCTGGAGGCCATCTGGTCTAACCCCCCACTCAAGCAGGGTCACCCAGCCCAGGACCATGTTCAGGCAGCTTTTGAAGGTCTCCAAGGAGGGAGAATCCACAGCCTCTCTGGGCAACCCATGCCAGTGCTCTGTCACTGGCACAGTAAAGAAGTTTTTCCTGATGTTCAGAGGGAACCTCTTCTGTTCTAGTTTGTGACCATTGCCTCTTGTCCTGTCACTGGGCACTGCTGAAAAGAGCCTGGCTGTTTGTACCCTCCGTTTAGATATCTATAGACATCGATAAACCTCCTTTTCTCCAGGCTGAACAGTGACAGCTCTCTCAGCCTCTCCTCAGGAGAGGTGCTCCAGTCCCTTGATCATTTTGGTGGCCCTCCATTGGATTCTTTCTAGTACGTCTAGGTCTCTTGTACTGGGGGTTCAGAACTGGACACAATACTCCAGGCGTGGCCTCAGCAATGCTGAGTAGAGCAGAAAGTTCACCTCTCTTGACCTGCTAGCAATATTTTGCCTAATGCAGCCAAGAACACCATTAGCCTTTGTAGTGGCAAGGGCACATTGCTGACTCATGTTCAACATGGTGTCTTCCAAGATCCCCAGGTCCTTTTCTGCAAAGCTGCTTTCCACCTGGGTGGCCCCCAGCATATCCTGGTGCCTGGGGTTGTTTCTGCAGTTGCAGGACTTTGCAATTCTCTTTGCTGAACTTCATGAGATTCTTGTCAGCTCACCTCTTAATTCTTGTCAGCTTACCTCTTAATTCTTGTCTGCATACCATGCTTAATTTTGCTACATTTATGTATTTGTCAACACCACTTCTCTCTCAGCAAGGAGGATGCAAGTCCCAGAAAGGTCATGGCCATAAAAGAACACTGTTAGCAGCAGCAGGAAGAAGATGAATGGAAGATCCATTTTTGATAAAGCTTCAAAGCAAGGATGTATGCACTTCTGTCACCCTTTCTTCTCCTTTCCCCTTTATCAAAACCCTCCTCTTGCTACTCTTAGCAGGTTGCTCCAGGGCATCCCAAAAGTCATGAGGTTTGTCAGTGTACCTTATAAAATCAGCAGAAGTCCTTGGGTCTGCAGGGTCATAAGGGAATGAATAATGCTGCTTTACTCACATGAATGCATAATTAATTGGATGGTAAAAAAGTGCTGGGGTCACAAAGTTGTACTTTTTCTCCAGCTACATTTGACTTTATCACTTCCAACAACTGGGAGAGCATGACAAAAGAAGAGAAAGAGTAAGATCTGTGGAATAAATGAGCCCACTATTAAATGATATGAGGACTGCAAATATATGTAACAACCTGTGCTGTACACCCAATTTATTATCTAAGTGAAGGGCTGTTTTTCACTCCTGCATTTGCTGAGGGAGAGCCTTAAGGAAATTGTCCAAAGGTAGACTGAAGATCATTGCTCTCCCCCGCCACACACTTCCTGGCCAAAAATAGGAGGGGAACTAATGAAGAATATAAATAGGGAAAAGAAATACAGAAAGACTGAAAAGACGTTACAATAAAAAAGAAATTGGAAACAGACATAAGTTAAAAACTAGAAACAGTCTAAATAGAGACAGGTTGGCATCAGTTCAAGCTACGGGACTTAAAATAATTTAGACAGTCACCTTTAAAAAGAAGTCATAAATATGCCTTGGCTGTATCAACAGCTTAAGCCCTACTACACAGTAAAACTTCTATTTTTCTTTATTTCTTTTCCCTGTTTTCTCTGTTTTCTCATACATCTTGTCATTTCCCTCAGGTCCTATCCCTTGTAGATAATTTTCCTCATGTTCAGAAAGGCATTATTCAGATTTCTTAGAAACAGGTTTTTAATTATACTGATAATCAATGGTATTGTTCTGGATCTTTGACAGGAGGATAAATTTTTAAACACTAGATGAACACAACATAATTATTTTACAGTATTATGGGTCAAAATAATGACAAGGCAATTAAAATTATAGACACTTCAGAAGAGATAAAAATGCCTGAACATTACCATTTATAAGGGTAAACTATTAGGAAAAAGTAATATACAAAATTGATTGTAATATAATAAAACAGCCTAGTATCTCTAAGGGGAACATTTTTGTTGTTGTTTAAATGGGGATAAAATGTTTTTGAACATTCTTAAAAAACTTTTATAAAACTCCCTGTCAAAGAAAACATGAATGATGTTGGCTATGTCCCAGGAAGAAAACAGCTAAAATATCCACCATGAGATCACAATGATTTCCCAGGACCTCCTTGAAAGTATGAAGTGTGTCACAAGGGGGATTTTCCTGATGAAATAATGTATAAATAGCTTCAATAAAGTAAGCAAGGGAGTTAATTCTGGCAGATGGGATCTGCTTTGAGTTGTTAAGAACTTACTCTCTCCTCATGTATCTTTCGCTGACAAGTTAAATCAATGGGTACTACAACTCAAACCACCAGAGAAGAGTAAAAACCTGGGACTGGTAAGTCATTACCTCATTCGCAATCATAGATCTGGGGCTGCCAGAAATCACCTCTGTCCTTTGTTGGCTCAGGACTGGACACTGCTCAACCTGTCTGTCTGCCCTGTTGCTTTCCTACCTCTTTACACACATACACACATAGAGGAAAATGTAGCTACAGCTAGCTAGTTTAGAAAAGATAATTTGTTCCAAGCTGCTATGTTTCTCAAGTGAATATCAGATGAATTCATAATTGTGGGAACTCTTGAAACATTTCCAGCTTTATACAACGTGTTTGTTTTAGGGCTCCAGTGACGTCTGTAATGTGTGGGTCTGCTGAGATTTGGAACAGATGCATTATTTTCCTCAGCCACCTGGAAGAAAGTAAAATATTGAGAAAAGCTGGTTTTTAAGGACTCCCTGGTGTCCGCAAACTGGTCTGGTTAATAAGACAGAAAATATTTCTGATTTTTTTTTTTTTTTAAACTGCAAAACAAATGGCTAAACATATAATTGCTGGTTTCTCTCAAGGAAATAAAAATGTCAAGAGACTTGCAAGGCTTAAAATTAACACACAGTAGCTTGCCTAGTGTCCTGTTTTGGGGGGACATTAAGGATTTGGGAATGTATTTTTCAGACTTATGCTGCAATAGAGAAACTAAAGAGAGCAAAACCTCAAACTTGTATGCAATTCAGTGTAAACTAGACAGCTTTAGCAGGAGCTAGAGGAAATTCAGGAGGCTGTTTTAAGTTCTTAAATTCTTTTACTGGGGAAAAGATAGAGTTGAAGTATACACTTGAGGTTGAGAGCAAAAGATCTCTGTAAAAATTGGCCAAGTCCAAATGGCAGCCCAGAGAATGGGATTTGATCCAGTCAGAGGGATGTTCGGCTTGTTGCAAATCTCCTTGAAATTAACAGGCAACCTATTTCACATACACAAATAGCACTAGCCATATCATTTGCCAAAGTCCTCAATACAATTAAATGTGGCCAAATAGTTTCCATTCCCCATTCCCTCCTTTGAAAGACAGGCATCTGACTCCTTCTTTAGGCTGAAAAAATGAAACATGTCCAGCACCCTTGAGCCTGTGAGCAGACTGAGTGGTTTTCATCTACTGATGGCAAGGTTATAGTTGGAGCAGAGCTTTGGACAGGGAGCACAGGAACTGCAGATGGTTCACAGTTTGATTTGGTGCACTGATAGAGTTGCATGGCCTCAGAGGGTCACTGGTGGCCTCCAAAAGAAGAAATGCCAAAGTTGGCTCAAGATGGAGATTCTCATCTATAGCTGTCATTTCGCAGTGACTATGCACAATGAGCCTCCTTACATGCAGAGGCCATGAATTGTTACAGGCCAAGCTACAGAATGTTATATTTGATATTTAGTATATATATGATATTTAGTTCAAGCCGTTGAAGTGCCCTTTTGATGCCCCTCTGTTCTGTCCCTGATATCAAATACAGGCCTCATTTCTTTGTCTCTTTCTTCTTATTCTTTTGTCTTGGAGTAAATCTTCATGATTAAAGAAAAGGACTTTCAGTCATAAAATATCCCACGGACATTACCCCAGAGGACTGAGGCTGGACATACACAGCTATAATGTTTTTATCTTTCAAGCAAACTGTCCTAATCTGTGGAATTGGGGACTGCAAGAGATGAGCCTGCTGGCTAACCTACCTTTTCCTTTTGCATTGACAAGCTATGAACAGCCAAGTTACTGCATTGCATCCCCAAAATATCAGATTAACAATAAGGTGAGAAGAGCCATATGAGCAAATGACTGCTCTTTGCCTTCTCTTCTGTTGCTGAAAATTAAAAACACAAATACTTTTGTCTAGTTGAATTCAGGATTTCTCGGGTGGTCAAGAAGAAACTTTTTATTTCTTGTTTGTTTGTTGTTGTTGTTGTTGTTTGTTTGTTTTTTTTTTAAATGCTTTCACAGGCTGACCAGACCTTTCCCACATTTAGATATAAAAGGTATTGCCTGAATTTATTTCACAAGCTGACCTGAAATGTCATCACTGTTAGGTAAATGAGGTAAGGTGTTTCTTAACTATTGCTGGGAATAGCGAGGAGTAGCATGTACAGAAAAAAAACACTGGTTAAAGACAAGAGACTTTGTCCAAGATAGGCACATTTCATCAGTAAATGTAAAAACCAGCTGCCTCATCAAACATCCTAAACTGCTAGCCTAAAAATGATATCTTTGGGTAGATAGTGTTCTAAAAGAGACAAATTTCTGACCAGATGTGCTTGCAGGCTGTACAATCCTGAATTGCACCACTCCTTTACACGCTACAGCTCGGCTCCAAGACACATGCACAGGGATTTCCAAAGAGCAAGGTTTTAGTCCTACATCCTCCACTGAAATTTCAAAGAAAACAATCTGCATCTATTGTCAAGAAAAGATGAAGTTTAGCTGAAGTTTTCTTTTGTATCTCAATATTAGAAACCAAAAGACAATGAATAAAATATTATTTTGTAACAAATTTTTATGCCTCACTAATAAAATTTGTGCATTGTTCTTGTGTGCTGCCATTGCACAAGACCAACTCTTTACCACAGTCAGTTCACCTCATCTTTGAAATAGTGTGACATTTATGTGACGTGTGGTGTAAAGGGATCAATGTAAAACAAGTAGTTGCTACTTCTTAAAAGAGAATTAAACTGAATAAAAGGCTTTGTTTTCAAGCCTACCCTCTGCAAAATCAGCTAGAATATAAAGACATTTAGATATAATCCTAAGAAAATAAAATACAGAATACATTTCCTTCCCCTCACCCCCCAAAATCTAAATCTTCATTATCTAGCAGTGTATAATTAACTACATCTGCAAAACTGCTTTGCTGCATTTGAAAATCCCAACAGTCCTAGCGCAATTTCTAACAGATGTATTGCTGCTCTTACACAAAGAGGAATAATGGTTCGATCAGCTCTTCAGCCCACTAACCACAAGAAATACATCAAGTTATATATCCAACATCTGGTGATGATATCATGTCCCAGTTTGTTTTTCAGCATCTTACATGAACCTAGAACTAGGTCTGGCTGTGAAGCTCAGCAGAGAACTGCACTACAGTTCACTTCTTATTGCCTTTTCAGAAATGCTATGAAACATTTCATTGAAATGATAATGTATTTATGAAGCCTATTATTTAGTGAGCCATTTGTCATCCTAGTAACATGGAAATAATCCAGGTATCAGGTTTACAGGAAATGTCTGCTTATGTTAGACTCAAAATCGCTCTGCTGGGGCTTGTTGACATGCTTGATTCTTCCAACTAAGCCCAACCTGGAGCCAAAGTGGGAGTGATGCAACAGACTGGGATAAAAAGCTAATGGGAGTAGAAGGATTAAGATGAGAAGTTAAGGATGCAAGGAGGGGAAAAAAAAACAAGCAACCAAGGTGGCCATGCACTAGAGAAGGCAAGCCAAAGGTTGCAGCAGAGAAGCGTCAGCAGAGCACAGGAACCCGCAGGATTTGCAGCTGTTAGAAAAAAAGTTCCCTTGAATTTTGATGACAGTCCATATCCCAGGCATCTGTCAATCATTAGCAATTAATAGGCAGTTCTGGAGAAAATGGACTAATAAGGTAGGAATTAGGCTATCTGAGAACAGTTATTATACTTTAAAACTATCTGTTCACTGGAATATGTTGAATTTTCCTTTTATATTTTTCTTTAGTAGAGTGATATGGATAGGTCCCCTACGATTTTATGGACTACATACAAATAGGGATAGCCAGCTAAAGTAGAAATTACATAGAATAGTAGTCTTCAAGCAGCTCAGGTAATTGCCAGTTATCCCAGGGATCATCTAGTCCACTGGTTCCTTAAAGTCTGTAGATGTCTAAAAATCACCACCCTTTAAAACCGATTGGCTTGATTGTGCTAACTTTTTGGAAAGTGCTAGTTGGCATAAGCTGAAAGCGTGCAGGATCTTTCTGACAAAGCACTGATGTTTGCAGGCATGGAGCCTGACATTGTTTTATTTATTGTCATATGGAGCTTTGTCATCCTGATCCCTTGGAGTCAGCTGTATGGCAGCATCACTGCCCTGGCTTATGATCAGCTGCTAGAGCAGCCTAGCCTTGGTATCAAATTGTTCTAAAGACACTACAGGATTTTGCTGTGAATTTTCTCTGTGTTCATTCCATAGGCATTTAACATTAGACAACACCTAGTTCTCAGCCTCTCAAGTACTCCTCTGCCACTTTACAAGTAATCAAATTACTATAAAAGCACTGAAAAAATAAAGTCTCAGCAGAGTTTTAAATTAAGTGTTAGCAAGTAGCTGAAAATTAGCAGTAGCATGTCTTTTCTTAGTTATATATGAAGGAAAATATGAATTCACAGAAGTTATTGTTTTAAAAGGCTGGCTAAAGTGTATGCTCACTGCTGGTCCTTGGAACAAGGAATGGTGCTTTGGACTCCATTGTAAATGGAATATAAAGGCCAGACAGGGGTGATATTTAATAAACAGCCTTATCCTCGGGGTGTCCCTTTAGGTTAGTGTAGGCTGCTAACTGTTCAGCATATTCTTTTTCATACATCCTATTTTCAGTTTCTTAATTCTCATAACACATTATATTAAATGTAATATCCTACATCTAGATTTCAGATTTTTTTGCAGAACCTTTTTACCTAAAAGATAGATAATTTTTTAAAGGAAACAATTCCATTTTAAGAGCCTTATTTTTGAATATTTTCAAATAATTAACCAGCTGGTGTGTTGACTTTTGTAGATTCCCAGAACCTTCACATTTGCAGTTTGGACTGCTTATTTACCCATAGGCCAAGAAGTGACACTGTGACTAATCATATTGGGCATAAATGAGCATAGCTCAATCAAAAATAGATCCAGTTTAACATCATTAACAATGTGGATGATAGGGCAGAGTGCACCCTCAGCAAGTTTACAGATGACACAAAACTCGGAGGAGTGGCTGACATGCCAGAGGGTCATACTGCCATCCAGAGGGACCTCAACAGGCTGGAGAAATAGGCTGACAGGAACTTCCAGGACATGCTGGGGGCCACCCCAGCTTTGCAGAAAAGGGCCTGGAGGTCCTGGTGGACACCAAGTTGAGCATGAATAAGCAGGGTGTCCTTCCTGCTATAAAGGCTAGCAGTATTCATGGCTGCATTAGGCAAAGTACGGCCATTAGGTTGAGAGGGGTGATCCTTCTGCTCTACTTAGCATTGGTGAAGCCACACCTGGAGCACCGTCTCCAGTTCTGGGCTCCCCAGCACGAAAGACATGGAGCTGCTAGAGAGAGTCCAACCAAGGGCCACAAAGATGATGAAGGGACTGGAGCATTTCTCATATGAGAAAAGGCTGAGAGAGCTGGGACTGCTCATCCTGGAGAAGAGAATGCTCAGGGGAGGTCTTACTGATGTGTATAAATACCTGAAAGGAGGGTGCAAAGAAGACAGAACTGGGCTCTTTTGAGCAATGGGGGGTTTTCAGCATGAGGGTTGGACAAGATGACCTCAGGAAGTCCCTTCTAACCTCAACCATTCTGTGATTCTTTCATTCTGTGACCAAACACCTGACACAATAAGTATGGCTTATATACCAGCATCAGCAGCATGTTTTCAGCTTTTCCTTTCCTTTGGCAGAATGCAAGGCCAACCTAGGTTCGAATTTTCTACAGATTTAAGTCACTCAGTTTAATATTTGTTTTATTAGATTTGCATGATCAACTCACAGGTAAGGAAATTTCACCATTACCTTTAATATGTAAAGATACTGTTTGTATTATAACATCCACAGTGTTTGTAAGCTCTACTAAGAAAGTCCAACATTAAGTGATGTTAGAGAATTTCTCAAACAATGGATACTGGATACTCATACTGTCATATAGAAAAATCAAATAATTGATTTTTAAATTAAGAATTGTTTTTCAGTTTAGTAGTTAATGGAGTGATCAAACCCAGAAATGTTCCTATGTTTGAAAAGGCAGGAAAATCTCATGGTATCAATGTGATTTGCATCAAAATATCCAAATTATTTGCTTGAAAGAATACTTCCCTTTGTCTGATAATCCTCTTCGTCATGCTCCTCTTCCCCTTCCCTTTTCTTCTTACAATGCAGATTTAGACCAGCTATTTGGAAAGGTCTATTAGGCATGTCTTTCAGGCATCTTATTTCTCAGTGAGAGTTAGGGACACACACTTCCTTAGTAAGGTCCTACTGATGATTTCAATACTTATCTATAGAAATTATTATACTGTGTTAATAATAAAGTAAACCCTTATTTCTATGAAATAGAAATGTGCACGATAGAAATTTTGCACAATGACTGCAGTATTGTCAAAAAAAATGCCGATGCTGCACTTTGGGGCAGTGGGGACTACTCCAGAGCTAACACAAATTAGGACTCAGTAATGCTGATTTTCATTTAGGGATGGCTTATAAAAAGCTGTTCAGTAACATGCAAATGTGAACTGTGGAAATGCAGTTATGTGATATGTGTTTCAGTCATTAGGAAAAGTAGATCAGCCAAGTGATAATTCAAAAAGTTTTCAAAAAGATTTAAAAGTTGGACTGCTTCTACTTCAGACATTCCATTATAATAACAGCATGCTTAGTTCACCACAGGGTACTTAAATTTAAAATGTCCACTGAGCAAGACTGGAATGTCACTCCTAGACTCTTGTATACTATTAGTTATGTGTTTTGGAACAAATTTAATCTAAGGAAAACAAAACAAAACAAAACAAAACCATCTTAACCTGGTCTCCTGTAAGCGTAGAGTCTTGTTTCTTGGTTTCTGAGCACAGAGTCCTGATAAGGACGATCTGTGGTATTAATAGAAAGACACTAAGTTCTGGCATGGGGCTAATAGTATCATGGTATTTGTAATCAAAATCCAGTTCTGAAGTGAATTTTCAACAAACAAAAGGGCAATGCTTTATCCTTAGCTAGCAATAAATTCCTGAGATGCCCAAAGTGATGTCATTGTAAAATTTTTGGATGTTGTTAATTTTCATATCACAGTAATAAAACATCTATGCTGACAATTTTAAAAATAAGTAGTAAACACAAAGACACAAGAGTTATTAATCACAAATAGTTGTCCTTCCCACTCGGTTGGTCTTACCCAACACTAGGGCCACTCTTTCTTGTGGACCCTGTGAACATCCACAAAATGTCTGGGATGTAAAAGGAACAGAAACTTGGATTATTTTACAGAAATGTGGAAAAAGCAAACCTTGAACGTCCAGAGTTGTACATAATGAAAAACGTACCTAGTATTCTACCCGTCATGCCACGAGTGCTTTATCTCATGTCCTGTGACTATAATTGTAGTGGTATTTCTCTTAAAGCAGCCATCTTTAGACAGATTTCCACTCATTTGAAAAATGTGGTATCAATTCTGTGTCTACTTTTGTACGCAGTATTTTCTGTCAACAGCATCTAGACTAGGAGGTTGTTCTTCCTACTAGGTATATATATTAATATAAATTTGCTTTTGACATTACAATAGTCATTCAGACATTTTGCCACAGTGTAGCAAGATCACTATTGATTAGCATATGAATCTTTTAGTAAAAACACCCAAACAAATGAGATAAGGAATTTGAAGACTGACAAGAGAATAGGAGCATACCTATGAAATGGTCTGCTTAGTCTTATATTTGCTAAACTTTTTATAGGGAAATCTTTAATTGAAGCTCTTCAATGGAATTAAAGCTGTTAACTCCCTTTGGGGGAAGAGAATGAAAACATAGTTCATGCCTAGATATATCTATTTTCGTTCAAAAGTATTTGAATTCAGCAACAGAATTAATTAGCCTGTCTCTCATTTAGCCCTTCTTCAGGTGCATGTGTGAAAGAGGGCATGTCTATGACTTTATCAAGATAGCTGTGATGCATAGCTTAGAAAAAATAAACTCTCTACTGGGAAAGATTGGACATTGCATGGCTGCAGAAGCTCTACTGTATTGAGAAAGTAGAAGCATGTCTCCATTCACCTGATTTCACACCTGCCTGGGAAAACTTAAGGATGAAAACAGGCTGCTAAGTCAATGTTTTCCAGATGAATTCATGCCTAAGGTTATCTAAGAAAAATAGAAGTTCTGATGAAATTTGGGCTTGAAGACTCAGCCAACATCTCAGAAAATTAAACTGACGAAAACTTAGCTTTCTCTGCTAGCAGTGCCAACAGAATGTTCATGTTTTGTCAGATGCTGGTTTTAAGTTCACTGGGGTACAGTGAAATTCTGGGATGTTCTGTGATTATTTTCAAATTATATTAACTGACCTTTGTTCTTCAGTTTAATTTTGGGTGGATAATATGAGATTCAAGTGATTTGAAGATTTATTTTTCAGGGTATAGGCTATCTGACAGGAATGAGATAAGCATAATTACATATGGTTTCGCTGTTACTAATTCTCTACATGCCTAAATCCGTGTACTTGAAAAGAAGGAAGAAAAGACTGAGAATGCCACTTGTAACCCTTGATGTCCCCTGCTGAGCAGCTGATGGGAAATTGCAGGCACTGCAATGGCGTTATCAGCCACTCTCAGACCTCAAAAATTTCTGATAGGCCATGTAAGACTCAGTTTCCCCTTCTGGTTTCAGGTTCGTGGAAGTGTTGTCTTCATTTGGTCAACCAAATTCCTATTCAAAACAAAGGCAATGACAGCAAAAACAAAAACAAACAAGAAAGGGAAAAAAACACAGAAGAAGGAATAACAGTAGGTTTTCTCTGAGACAAAAGAAAGACCACCGGTGAGCTTCAGTAGATTTAAAAGACTTCAGAGGCCTGCTTTATTATGTCTTTTTTACAGATGAGAGACTTAAATGTTGAGATATCAAATGATTTCCCCAAGCATGCCAAAAGCTAATCCAAGAATGAAACCATCCTGTTTCTTATCTTCAAGACCATCCCTCCTTCAATTAACAGTTCGAGATTTAGCCAGACAATGGTTAAGGTAACTTTTTCCCTCTTTCTGTCTTGGTCCAGAATACTTTTTAGAATCAAGATGACAAAAAGTGTCAATATAGAATCCAGCATTGTTGGAGACAGGAGGGCCAGCAGCTCTGTTAGCCATGCATCCTCCCTAACCATCCAGCAGTCCAGATGGTTTCTTTAGAGTACTTTAGATAAACAATCTTTACAAGCATGTTGCAGCCAAATCCTTTTAAATTCCCCATTCAAAACACAATCCATTTTGATGAATTTAACTGTAAAAATTCCTCCTCTAAATTCCATTTAGCTTCTTGGGCTAACTCACAGCTTAACTAGAAGAGCTGAAAACCATTTTCTCTCTTTCTGATTTTAGTTCGGACAATTAATTCTACCTCTGACATCTACTTTAAAAATAAGTTTGATCCTAGTTACATCATTTACATAAACACATAAAGTACAGGATATTCTATACAGACTGTAGAGTACTCCAAAACAGCTTATTTATTTACACTTCTCAGTACACAGATCTGTGCTTCCTTCAGGTCAGGGGAACAGAATTTTGACAGAGGAGAGAAAATCCAATTACTAAATAAGCAACTAAAAACTGGATCAATATGTAAAGTACTTAATATCAGATACTGGGAACAAGACTCCTAATCAGGATAATGCTGTCATATTAATATCATTAGCAAAGGAGTATACTAATTAGTAACACAGTAATAGCAACTTAACAGAGAAAAAAAAAATTCAAATATTGTAGATACTTCTTACACCATGATATTCCTTTCACATAGAATGGAACATTCTAGATATTGATGAAATCAGCATAAAAATGAAAAGTAGGCATAATGTGTTTAGATATGCTACAATTCTTTATAGTATTTTATTCTGCAATTTACTATTTTTGTGCCCCTTGTACTTAATATTTTGTGAAAATTTTACTGAGAACTAAACAGATGAAACTCTTAAGCTTATTTCAGGGATTATTCCACAGTTTGAGGAGTTTTAGAGAATTGCTCAATGTTCAGTAACACTTTTTCTTCAAAACTGCATTCTTTTTAAACCAACTCAAACAATCCCTTCCTTCCATGTGCTTTTTCCAAATATTTCCTTCAAAATGATTGTGAGTTCTTTGGTCACTTCATGATGGTCATTTGGCAAAAGCTCCTTTAACCTTCCCCATGAAATCAGTCCCTGTGGTACCAGAAATGTTGTTTCTCTCATAGATTCAATCCCTTTACAGAGTACTTCAGACAAGACTTTAGATCATTGTTTTAGGTGCAGGGTCTCCAGTGTCATGCAAGAGAGGAGAGGCATGTGGACTATAGGTGTCATTCAATAGTCATAAGAAATATATGTATCAGTGAAGGAAGTACATGGACTTCTTACATGCAGCCACTACAGACAGAAAAGACTATCTCCAATATAATAAAAAACATTTCATAATTAAAATAAAAATACATATAATAAGGGAGTATTATATTCAGTGGAAGTTGCCTTCCTGCCTACAGCTGGAAATTCATGTATTCCACAGAGATATTTTAACTAATTGGCTCTCAAGTTTACAAGACAAAAGGGAAGTATGGTTTTGCTGCCTGATTGCCAGAATTTTTATTCAGAGCCTGAGAGAAAAATGTATTAATGTAATGATCCTGTGCATGCTTCCTTGGCGTGCTGTGCCAAGACTGATGTAACAAGCTTTGGGAATCTTCACTGAAGACCAAAATGTGCTAACTGAGATCTGAGATAGCAGCCATCATCTTGATAGTTTGGCAAGCTGCCTGGGATAATTTGGTATCTCTACTGGGATGTTTACGGGCAGTCTCTAAAGAAAAAACGATTTCCTGAAATCTGGCCAAAACCCCATAAGTCAGTTTTAACACGGATTTCAATTTTAATTTTAGCTAGGTACTCACAGGGATGGACCCTATGTAATAGAAATGACCTAGAAAAAATGTAAAAATATTTTCTATGATAATGTCATTGAGATTTTTATTCTAAAATGACAAACCTAATGATCTCCAGTAGAAGGAATTACTTTAGTGGAATTCCACCCTTAAACTGTAGTCACATGCTATCCCTACTAATGCAATTAGGAAAGATTTGTAAGCAAATTGGTTATAAATGTTGCTTGGGCTACTTCTGTTTTCAGGAGCTGCAATTGTTAATTTTTCTGTGTGTTCATTTCTGTTGTACTGGGTGCATGCATAAACAGGCAAGAGTCAGGATGTAGGTCTGGGATGTTACAGATAGGATTTTTTAGGAATACAGATTTCAGTGCTGTCATGTTCAGTGCTGTCATACTGACCTGTAGTAGACTGGCATTATTGAAACTGATCTCTTGTATCCTAGACACCAAATTCCTTAACCCTCTTAACACACAAAATCCATAACCACAAGAATATAATTAGAATATTTGGGGTGAAATTCTGGCCCAACCACGGTCCTTCCCAGGACCAACCATGTAGTGTTAATAACATTACCACATTTGCTTCTCAGAAACAAGACTCCATCCCTGTCTTTTATCTCCTGTTAACAGATTGTCATGGGTTTTCAGAAGAACAAGAAGTCAACTGACTAGATGAAGATAGGAAGGCAAACCTGAAAAGTAATGGTCCATTTAGGGAAGCAGTTTCTACAGCACTTCCACAAGGTCATACCTTATTAAAATCTTAAATTATAGGTAATGATTTTTTTTTTCTGTAATTCCATAGGAAAATTAAAGAACATGGTTTTAAAACAGCTGAAATGAGTTGGCCCAGTCATTGCCTTTAACTTTCATCAAACCAGTCTTAGTACTACTATCTTGTTTGCTTTGCAAGTATCAGTGAATGCGGAACTATATCATTTTCATATGTTAGTTTGTAATCCACTAATTAGCAGTCTACACCTCAATATTTGGTTTACAAAATATGTGTGATTGTTGTGGTATTTGCATTTTCTTTTTCTATTCTAAAATATCCCTTTTATTTTGGCCATTCAAAGCAGTAATTAAAAAAAGAAAACACTATGCAAGCAACTTTTCTGTGTATAAATATTCCAATATCCCATATAATACGTATTTTATGTTTTAAGGTGGCCATAGTCATCATTTACTACTGCTCACATCAGTGCTTCTAGAATATGGGTAAGATGGCTTGCAGTGTTTTTAATGTAGAAGCAAAACCATTATCAGTAATTCTGCACAGAATTACTCCCTTCTACTCCCTTGCAAACAAGTAACTGTCACAAAGCCCACCAAGACTGGTACTTACCCACAGCGCTAGTCCCAGTGGAGAAACCGAGGCCTGAATGAACTCAGGTCTTCATCTGTGTCTGAGCAATTTTCCAGAGCTGTGGTGAAGTTCGCTGTCACGGGGAAGTTCTCACATCTGCAAGCCATGGCTGTTCAGTAGGCCAACAAGGCATTTTATTTTCCAGTGGTGCAAATCCAACACTGAAATATGCAAAATTCCTGACCACAGCTATAGCTTAATGTAGCCCAAACTCTTTAAACTTGTAATATAAACATTTCCCCCAACCGTATTTTTATCTTCTTTCTTAAGGGCTATTCTTGTTTAAATTTAATTTAAATTAAAGACAGAAGCATAGGCCATAATACAGACAAGCTTGTGGCCTGAAAGGGAAAGGAGAGACAAGAGAATCACTAAGAACACACAAACTCCGCAGTATGTTACTGCAGTTTGAATCCTGACGTTTCTATCAAAGCCTCTCTCTCTCAAAGCTATCGTACTTTTAAATAATGTATTATGAGTGAAGTAAACAGCAGCAGATGGGGAAAAAAACAGGAGTGACTGTCATCAGCATTTTTTCTTTCATGAACAATTTCTCACTATAGAAAGGAAGCAGGATCTCTCTATTTTTCCTTTACTTTCTTGGTCTCTCAAGTATGATCAGTCATAATTGGCTGATTTTTATGCAAGGGATGTAAGAGATGGATACACCTGTAGCTGCATTGGAATTACTATACCAGATTAAACAATCTGATACTGTAAATCAATGACTTTACAGTAATGAAAACTAAAATAATTACAGATAGATCCAGATTGTTTTCTAGACTGAGCTCATCCAATCAGTGTAACATAATTAAATGCAAGATCATGCATGGCAGAATAAAGAATGTGACTTCTACTATCAAAACTGGGTGCTATAAAATAGATAAAAGCAGTTCTAGGATCTGGCTGAATATGAATTCTCGGTGTGATTTAGTAAGACTCATCGTAAACTATGAATGTGCACACATAAAACCTTGTAATTGGAAAAAAAAAAAAAGAAGGAGCATGATCTATTTTGCATACAGAATTGAGACATAGGTGTCAGGATGAGCAGTGCAGTAGCCAAATACCCACATATAGAAACAGAAACTCTTGTATATTCAAATTCTTTTTGAGAGTAAGTAACCCATCATTACAATTTATATTATGATGATGCAGAAGTAACATTTTAAAATTTTCAATCAAGACTGCATGTCTTTTTAAGATTCGATTAGAACACAGGATATTATCTTAATGTGAGAAACTGCACGAATTCAGTTTCATGTGCTGTGCAGTGCTTGACAAGACTGCAGTGACTTCTGGCTTTAAGAGTCTACTAATCTAAAGCAATAGAGGAGCTATGCCCCTTTTTATCATTCCCAATGTGCAAAGTCCTTGATCTTAAACAGTCAGAGAACATGTTTTCTGAGTACATCTGAAGTTCAAATGGAAAATATTAGCTGCTTAAGAGGTGAGATTTGGGGTAAGAATAGCATTCCACTACAGAAAAAAGGAAAGAACATAAGATGATGGTTTTAAAATCCACATCAGCATTTGCCTGCACCAGAAACAATCTGTTGTGGTCTGACCTCAAGGCAGCTATTGTTTGTTATTGCTTGAATTGATTGTTGATATAAAAGAAAATCCAAAAAATCCCATGACAATCTTTAAATACCCTCAATAGAGGAGAATAGCTTGGCAACAAATAAGGCTGTATGCAACCATGCCGAGCCAGTTCAGCTGAAAGAAAACATTTATTCCATTCCTACAATGTCTCCAGTCTGCTGCACTGCATTCAAAAAGGCCCTTCCTACAAAGCATAATAAATAAATAAATAAACAAACAACAACAACAAAAACCGTCCTTTTCTGGGACAGCATTTGAGGTTTTAAATAAAAGCATAGTTTCCAAAATAACCGTACTTCATCCAGAGGGAGAGAAAACCCTTGATTAAAACAGCTTGAGTATTTCTTCAGTAACTGGAAAGTAACTGGAATTGTTCTCCATATCATGAAAGCTATCATGCTTGCTTCCCATTTGTAGCAAGATGATTGCTTCCTACAGCAAAAGTGACTTAGGAAAGAGCAAGCCCTGTGCTCAGTATCTCCTCCAAGAGGTCCTTGAAAGTGTGAAATCCAAATCATGGAAATTCACAATGGACCATGCTGAATCTGGTGCCTAAGGATGAGAAAAGGACAGGAACCCTAATACACCCCTTGGTCTAATGTTTCTGACTGGCTGACTCTGAATCCTTCTCCAGAGCAATCCATTCAGGCCTCTAACCAAGTCATCATTCACCACCTGAGACCTGCCATTCTGAGGGGCTGGGCTGGTGATTTGCCAGAATAAACTTTTTGGCTTCATCATCTTAAATTCTTCTTTAAGTCCCTTAGTTGTGAAAGTACTGGGGAGAAAAAAGAAAAGGTGATGTTCAATGAAAGACAGACAATGATTTGGAGTTGGGGCAGGGGACAAAAAGCCAGCCCTAATGCCACTCTAGTACCTGGTCAAATAAATGGTCAAATTGATTCCCATTGCTTGGGGACTCTATTGCAATAATCTAGTATAGGTGCTGCTTTGATATATTTAATCTGTTCCTATATTCCTAATGAACCATCAGATTGTGCCTGAAAAAATTCAGAGTACTAATTGATTTTTTTTTTTCTCCCCACCAGAACAAAGTAATAGTTCCTTTTCCTTTCTCAGGACTATTTCTGGGTACTTTTTTTCATGCTAATCTCTATAAAAAGAGACAAGAAGCACTTACTGCACTCATCCTAGGAATGGCTGTGAGCCAGGTTAACAGCAGACAAAATCTCACAGATATTAGTAGGTAATGTGATTTATTTTGGCATCACAGCAACATTTTTAAAGCATGTGACTCGTGGGAGTGTAAAGTTGTATTACTGAGGAAGGCATCAAACAGACACAAACATCTTTACTGAATGCAACAGTTAGGTTTATTCCTTTATCACAGGAATTTCTGTTCTGTTCCATCTCTGACTGTAAACAGAGATATTCAATTCATAGCTTTCCAGCTAAACACAGCTGTTGAGATTCTCTTGTAACTTACATATATCTGAGCTGTACTCACCTCTGTCTGTTACCAGGCTGGAATGCTAAAGCAGTGTGAAAGGACCACATGTCCAAAGAAGGGCAACAAAGCTGGTGAGGGGTCTGGAGAACAAGTCCTACAAGGAGCGGCTGAGGGAGCTGGAGTTGTTTAGCCTGGAGAAGAGGACGCTCAGGGGCGACCTGATCACTGTCTACAGGTACCTTAAAGGAGGCTGTAGCGAGGTGGGGATTGGTCTAGTCTCCCATACGCCTGGTGATAGGATGAGGGAGAATGGGCTACAGTTGCGCCAGGGGAGGTTTAGGTTGGATATTAGGAAAAACTTCTTTACTGAAAGGGTTGTGAGGCATTGGAATAGGCTGTTGGGGAAGTGGTTGAGTCACCATCCCTGGAGGTCAAAAGACGTTTAGATGTAGAGTTTAGTGACATGGTTTAGTGGAGGACTTGGTAGTGTTAGCTTATAGGTTGGACTGGATGATCTTGGAGGTCTTTTCCAACCTAAATGGTTCTGTGATTCTGTGACCATTCATAACGCTTCAGGTGACTAGCAAATATGTTGGACAGAAAACAGAAGGAAAACTATGTTGGAGGTGCAGAGGTTTCCTTGCTATGTCACAGCAGGCTAAGAGTGAATAAAAGGAAAGAAAAGGAACTATTGCATAAAACTAGGCAGCCAGGATAATTGCAAAATGAAAGTCTAATATCGCTAGGATGTCTGCTTTAAAATATGGCATTAGCAGACAACAATGCTGCCATAACTCTGTACAATCTCCTGTTTAGGTACATCATAATGCAAAGATGATTACAACAGTACTAGTATCTAGTAATTTATAACATGTTTATTAATTTATTGTTTCTCATTAGTTTTATTAAGTATAACATTGTTGCTTTCCACTGGGAGCCCAACACAAACTTTCAGTGTTAGAGATATGTGTACAGGGTCATAATTGCTATTTGTTGTTCATCTATTCCATCTAACAAGCTTTTTGTCATATATCAGATCTCATTTTTCTTGTACATAACAAAAATCATGGTAGTAAATTCAGAAATATACATCCACATTGTAGATGAGAGAGACCATGAGAACACAGTAGTCTTTCTTCCTGATGGTAATTTTATAATTGTATTATCCTGTATATGCACAATGTTTAATCTATTTCCAGAAAAGTACAACATAATAATGTGTAAGTTTTGATAAAACTACTCAAATATACCAGCTTTTGATACCTCATTTTAATTTCCAAAACAAAGCCATGGAACAGTCGCAGCATGTCTAAAACTCTCACTGTGAAGATTACTGATTTGGCAAATGCTACAGGAAAAAAAATATGAAACTTGTATGGGATTAAAAAGAAAATACAAGGAAAAAGATTTTAGATCATATAACAACATGCACTATGGCAGCAAAATATTATTTTACAAAGCAAAGTTACTGAGTATGGGAGGTCATTTCCTGTAATGACAACCTTAATCATACTGCAGGCAACTGATTCTTAGCTGTAAAAACCAAAAGGAATAAAGTGAATTTACTCAGAGTATTTCAAGTATAACTGAATCTTTCTCAAAATATATCAGTAGCAGATCAATAATTTTATTCTAAATGACTAAACTTAGCTTTTTGTTTTGGTTTTGGTTTGTTTGTTTTCCTCTTAATAATGGTTAGCAAACCTCTTAGTTATTAACTGTGTTGAATCCTGGATGTTGTCTGGTTTGGACAAATCTGCATTTTAAAACCACAAACTACAAAGCCACAAAAGAGTTGTTGGAATTTCAATATTTGAGTATTATTAGGTTATGCTTAGGAACTGAGTATGTCTGTTAAAAGAAGCATGCCCATCTAAGGGGCATCTACCCCCATATACCCATCTTAGGTATTAGAGAAACGGAGAAAAAAAAAATAATCTGATTGCCCTATATTTTTTCTAGGATAGCAACTGAATACTATTTGCCAACATTTTGGAAGAGCAATGGAATATTTCAGCAGCATGCCGGAAAACATAAATGAATCAATTGCAGTTATGCTTTTCTAGACTTGCCTTATGTAATTCTCAAACTATATTGAAGCATAGTCATAGAATATCCTGAGTTGGAAGGGATCCACAAAGATCATTGAGTCCGACTCCTGGCTCCACACAAGACCACCCAAAAACCACACACCATGTGTCTGAGAGCGTTGTCCAAAAATTTCTTGAACTGTGACCACTGCCCCGGGGAGCCTGTTCCAGTGCCCAGCCACCCTGAACCTCCCCTGATGCAGCTTCATGCCATTCCTTAAGGACCTAGTCAACTGCAACCTGAAACGATTCTTAACTCTATGTCTCAGAGTCCTTCTTTAACTTCTCCTATTTTACTGTAGGGCAACTTAGAATTATCCTAATCTTGCTCTCTCATTGCTTTCCTTGGATTACCACCAGGGAGGTGACAGTCCTGTTTGCTTTGTTTCAGCACAAAACATAAAAAGGCACAGTACAGAGCAGATGCAGAGGTGGGACTTCCTGATACATTGTCTACAGTCTCAGCAGTCTAGAAGTAGTCAACTCTAGACAAGAGATTCCATGAACCTGGATATCCACTTGTGGAATGACATGAATAAAGAACAAATGTGGAATCAAATGCATGGCAAGGCAATTCAGGACTGGATCTATTTGAAGAGCTGAGGAAAGCGAAGAAACTGTGTAAAACCAGGCTGTGTGCAAGTATTATGACATTTCCATCACGAGATACTTCATCTCTCTGCAAAATATTTGGGGAAAAAATGTCCAACTCTAAGAATATTTTCAAATAAACACTTGTGCTAAGAAATAAGAGTACATTTAAATATCCTTTCGTGAACCTATATGTATTTTTTCCTATCACCTAGAAGAGAACAGTGAATAGACTTTATCCATCGTAATGTTAAAGAATCTACCAAATCTATATAATTCACTAGCTCATTATTTAGCTCTCAGAAATGGAGTCGTGACCATGACTACCCTGCATAAGAGAAGTAGCATAGTTGTTTGAATAAAATCTTCATACTGGCATCTTCAGCAATTAATCTTAACAATTATATCTATCAAGAAGAAATCATGTTTACTTGGAGATGTGGCCCATTTTATTTTAACTGAAAAGCATTCATTATACAGTGCAAACAGTTCTTTGGTAAATTTACTGATTAAAATAAAAACAACAAAGACTTTGCTTTAGGTAACATTAAAAAAGAAAATAAATATGTAAAATTTGCAACATATTACAGCAATATTCTCACAGTGGATACTGAGGAAATGGTCATCTAGCCATTGGCCACCGTTTCAGAAATGTTAAAATCAATGTTGATCCTGCAGACACGGCAATAAAACTTAATTAGTACAATCCATGACTACACTTTAAACTGTGGATAAAGACTTGTTTTTTCTGAATGGTTTATAATCAGATGGATAGTGGAAAATAACTCAATATTACACTTATTTAAGCATATCCAGACTCCTAAGCCCATTTTATATACCATATGAATAAACAGTGAACAGCAAAGAAAACCTCCCTCTTTATTCTGGAGGCTGGAGAAAATGAACAATCAGATATATGGTACTATTTTATAATGTATAAATGGAAACTCTCTTCTCCTATAAGTGGAAATTTTGAGAAAGTTTATTTAATATAAAATTGGAATAAAAGAATGTAAGTAGTAACCAGCTGGATGTATTACTGATTTATATATCTGTTTAGACAGTTAAATTATATTTGGTTCAGCTCCGTGATCCTTCCTCTTTGAGGAATTCCTGCTATAGGTCAATGGGAGTTCCATCTGAGTTGGACTTACAGGACGAGACATGTGGTTTGGACTCTCAGCAAAAGTCAACAAAATACCAGAGTATCAAAGAAATACAGAAATGACAGCCTCTAGAAACCGTATGATACTCAAACATGCTCGCCACACACAATTTCTAAAAGTATTAAAATAGAAAATTACATAAGTCAAAATACTGTATATAAAATCAATTAAAATATTCTCGAGAATATAAATTGCAGTTCCATGTGTACCCTCTACCACACATCTTTAACACACCACTCACATGTACATATTGCTCTTACTATAGTATGAAATGAGTTTCTGTAGCAAGCTTTAAAGATACATCAAAGTTTGAATGTGTGTCATGGTATCTGATTTGATTATCAAACGAGAAATTAATGTTAGTAATCAGAGAAATTATGTGCCAAAATATTGGAACTCATTTTGCTGTGCTAGGTTAGTTATTAGACAGGTATTTGATTTACCATGCAATAATTAAGTATTCAGTTTGTTTGCATAATCTGAAATGTTTATGATGAGAATGTTTAATTTTGTGCAGAGTTCTTTGATTCCCAAATCTCTGTTCCTTAAATTTGAACAACAAATTCAGAAGTTGTTGAAATGCATAACTAAAGAAGAGCTCAGTTCTAGTTAGTCCTGACTTAGGACTGAAGCACAGAGCTATAAATTCTAGAATATTAAGTAATTAGGGAGAGAATCAATTCTGAACAAACAAAAACCAACCAAACAAAAAAAGCCTGTAAAATGAGGTATGATAGTTGTCCTTCACTGAATATAATATATAATTCCTGGTCAAAAATATGCAGTTTGTATTCTAAAAAGTACACAACTTTGAAATGCTAGTGTAGACATATACTCTATAATGTTAAACATTTATTAAATGGGAAATAAAGTCCATTGGCAGACCATTTTTAACATGAATGATAAAAATATTGAGGTAAAAATATATACGCATTAGATGAAATTGGAAAAAAAATCTAAAAAAAAATCAAATACCTTGTCAGAAAAAGTAGTCAATCCACGATTAATCATGATGCTTGATTTTGATTGTTCTTTTTTTTTCAACAAACAGTGCCACAATATAATCAGGAACATATGTCTATTGACAGTATGCACAATGAGTCAGTAGGTATCTTTGTATAGAAAATGGCATGTGACATAGTTTCACATTCTCAAAACAGAGCCATACATATATGTGAGCTGATCTGAGATCAAGAGAAGCATGCTTAAAAACTGGACTGGATGGTCATTTTACAACTATTTAAAATAGATGAAACAAAAATAAGTTGCCAAGCAATTACATATGTTTTGACAAAAAGGATTATGTTCATGTTAAGATCAAACGCTACTCTGTCATGTATGCTTTCCTAAAATGAGGAACACTGTCAATTATACCTGTAATATACATTCAATTGCTTTTTCTATCTTCCAATTACATTTATTCATATTTCCATAGTAATTCTCACCTTTTTGGTTTAAAACTATTGATTAATTTTCCTCCTTGAGTTAACAGGAGGATATTGAAAGGTGCACTCTGGTTTTCTTTACTTCCTTGGTGGTCCATATGCAGAAGCAATAGTGTGATTCAACAGCATTTCCATGCATAGGTAACCGCAGAAACTGGTCCTCTGTAGCATTGGTTTGGGCAGAGTGAGTGATGTTTTGTTTTCCCATCATTTACTAAGTAATAACAAGGACCTAAATTTCAAGTCAGACTGGGACTGAAAATGGAGAGCAAACTTTCAACATTACTAATCATAGATGGGAAGAAAAAGTGTTCATTTTAGAACAAGTCTGAAGCCCAGTCATTTTGGATACCTAAAACTATCTGACAGTGTTCTCTTAAAGTAGCACCAGTTTGAGTTTGTCTAACCTGAGAAGCTTAACACACAATTAACTTTGACCTGTTTGCTAGTTTCCCTTTCATTAATTTTTGCATTGTGATTACCTTCGTGGGCAGAAGATACGATACATTATGTTATACTGTTACAGCACCATTAGAATGTTGTAATCTTGATTTCTTGCTGTTTTAAGCCTGTAGTTACCTGTTTTTGCCATCAGCAGGCATTGATATGATCTGAAGAGTATGCACCCTAAAATCTAAAAAAGAAGACTTATGGCTTCTTTTTATTAATATTTTCTTTTAAGCAGACTGGACAGCAATCTCCTTTAACCTTCACAGGGGCTTCGCAGTCAGTTGGTGGGCACGACTCCACAAAACAGGTAATCTGACCAACCTGCGTCAGGAAAAAAAGGAACAAAACCAAACCATATTTAGCTACCTTTTCCAAACACGAAATATCTTTTTCATATTATTAAGAATGTGTTCTCATTCATCCTCTCTAATATCTTGGTTATTAAAATTAACTTCAAAATTTATTTCTGTATAAATTGGTATTGAGAAGGCTCTTTGCATTATACCTTCTTTAATGGAGCAGTATATCATTTTATTTAATTGCTCAACAAAAGTGGAAATATAATAAAGGTAAACAGGCTGGATTAAAAACATTGTCATGGGCAGGGATATGTGAACAAAATCACTTTTTGCACCAAATAACTGAAGATCCATAAAAGAGAATTAGAAACTATTACCCAGTAATTACCAAGCACAAAACTGGACACACTGATTTAGAAGCGGCACCTAATACGTTTTCTATCTCAGAATGGATTTCCACATACTTACTTTGCATTCACACACAGTACAAGGGTCCCTTTTCCAGGTTTCATTGCTGGAATATGATTTACCCTTTTCATCAGTGCAATCAGTTTTACTGAGGCGTGATTCAAGTTTTTTTATCTGCAAACATGGAAAAGTTAATTGAATAAAAGAAAAGTTTTTATTTGTGCAAGGTATTCTGTCTTCTCTCTTATGCTATGCAATCCATGATAAATACTTGTCTGGGTTTTTCTTCTGACTATCATAATGCTAAAAAACTGAAAATGTGTAATGCATATGGAAACAGCCTTCCAAAGAAAACTAACAAAGGATACATATTTCCTACCATTGGAATATACATCTTGAACATACAAAGATAAGCAAACTACATCTGACATATATATGAAAAGACAAATATAAACTTTCCAAAATGTCTGAATGAAAAGGAGGTAAAAAAAATACCATAACATTAATTAAAAATGTTAGCTTGGATCTTTGACTACTTTATCTGTATTTTTTCATTAATGATGAAAAACAGGCTTTATATCATTAGTATAGCTTGCTGCTTGTGTGCCTCTTGGCAACAGTAAAGGCACCATCTTTAACAATCCCCTGGTCTTTTTTACATCCAAAAAAAGACAAAAGAACTGACTGAAATGTAACAGGTCTTAACTTGGCCTACCAAAGCTTTCCCACTATCAAAGTGCAAGCATTGATGATGAGTGCAACAATGGTTAAATAATAATAATAATAATAATAATAATAATAATAATTCCATCAAAGATGGAATCAATCTGCTATGTAAATAAATATATGATGCATATATTTATAAATTACATGGAAAAGCTACTTGAGAGGAACATAATTTTCTAGGCAAAATCTTTGGCCTATTTTGGATTTATCTGTCCTATATAGTGTACATTTTTGAAACCAAGTTATTATAATATTTTGATACTGAGTCATTATGGCTGAGTTATTCTGAATAAAGAGGCTATTTATGCCACATCGTACAAGTCTTCTCTAAGTGATCTTAACTATGTTCACAGCTGTAATCTGGCATATTATTTCTTATGGACTCCACATTTTAATCATAGTTTTACTTAGATTCTATACATTTCAGATAACAAAAAAAGATTTTTTCAACTACACAGACAAATTTTTAGAGCAAAACTAATCCCATGTTTAGAATACAATGGTTACACAAAGCTTCAGGTTCAAAAGTCAAGAAGATCTAATTGTAGAATATTTCAATATTATTTCAGAAGAGCATAGAAATAAAGAATAATAACACACCATGTTCTGTGTTGTGTTTTGTTTGAGATACTATGTGGTGGTTTTTGGCTGCAGTGGATGTCTAAATATTAAAAACATAAGAGGAGTGATGTTAGGAGAACATTATAAATTAAATCTACAATTAGAAACTATCCAGTATAGCACCTTACCTGGTTTCTGAGGCTTGAAATAGTTTTTTGCATTTCCAAAACAAATTCTTTGAAGTCATTCACTATGGGAATGTTTGAATTTTCATCAGATGCTGAGGTGGCATTACGAAAATATTTACTCTGTTTCATAGAACTGCAAGAAATGAATGCCAAGTCAGGATTTTCACCTAGCTCATTTTCATTTGGCTGGATATTTTAGAACACTTAGCACAAATGGAAGAGAAGAGCAACCAACAAGTGTGGGCAGTTGGCCATATGAACCACAATAGTACACCAGACCCTTTCGTGCTGAAGACAGCCTCAGGTCAGGCAAGTTCTGGATTACTGCTATAACTAGTGACAGTGAATTTCTTCTACTGAGAAGAATAATGTATGTATTTCAGGCAGGGCGAAACAAAGTTCAGTAAGACTGCAGAGCATTACCTTAAAATCATTGGAAAAAGAACCACGGAATCTCTTGAGACTTAAATATGAAAACAGACAAAACTGAAAGAGCCTAGCCTTAAAAAGTGCTACTTCAAAACATGAAATTCATCTTCCACTTTCAGATTCTTAGTTTTTTTCCTTTATTTACTCATTAGCAAACCATGTATTTAAAGAAATGTCTTTAAAAAGGAAGAAGTTGGTTTTCATAAACAAATGAAAAAAGCACTTTTACATATAGACATATTCCTGTGTCCAATTTAATTTGCAATTGAAATCAATGCTGTTTGTAATAGACAAAATCTAGAGTCTTCTGACTATAGCACTTTTCTGCTGATACCTGATAAGAGTCATACAACACTAAATTGTGTTAATAATTCACTCTGTTGATGGGAAAAATGTATACAGTTATCAAAGGAACTGTCTATAATATATTATTTGGCAAGACTTAAAAAACAATGTATTCAAAACCAGGAAAACACTAATTATTAACTCACTTATTACATTAAGATCTTTGAATCCATGCAAGCATTCCTATTCTCTTAAGATGTCTTCCCCAGAGCTAAGGGATACCCAAAGAATGAACAGGCAAAGTACTCTTTTCTATATTAGGAATCATGATTTATAATCTTCCTGTACAAATTAAAACAGCACTTATTGGCAGGTGTTCAAGCTACTTAGTTTCCCATACTTTTTCATCTAAGTTAAAGAAAAAGAACTCAAAACAACATAACATGCAAAATTCAAGTAAACCAGCTGCTATTTTGTAACTAAATGTTTAATCTTCCCCACCTGCTTGTTATTGAAAGTGAGAAAAAAAAAATCTTCTCACCACAAATGTAATTTAAATACGAGTATGAGAATTGAAAAGAATGTTGAAAGAATGATGTTGCTCTAGCTTAATGTATGCTGTAAATAAAGTATTGTAAATTTACTATTTTGTAGTCCTAATTAGTACTTCGACTGTTGTAGATCTTTGAGCTTCATTTCTGAAACAGTTAACAGCCTGTTAACAAAAACAAGCTGCTTCTCAGATATGTGTT
This sequence comes from Anseranas semipalmata, assembly GCA_013399115.1. NCBI lineage: Eukaryota > Metazoa > Chordata > Aves > Anseriformes > Anseranatidae > Anseranas > Anseranas semipalmata. The sequence continues at coordinate 321,142 of VXAA01006247.1, read as the reverse complement.
TATCTTTTCTTGCTTTCATTTTTATGCAATTTAACCCTTTTGCAGCTTTATAATTATGGGACTAACATCCTTAAAAAGTGATTTACTGGTTTGTAAATTTAACGACTTCTAACTGTTCACTTGCAAAACTAGATGAAAGAAACATCCTCGTTCAAAGGTTCCTTCAAACAAACCTTTATTTTCTTTCTCTATTGTCTCTAAGTAAGCTTAGACTGAGCTACTGCCTTTTTTTCTTTAAAATTAGGAAACCTCTTAGCCTTAACATCTAAAGGCTCTGTTACTTCAGGACAGCTTCCTACCAATTAACTGACATATAATGCTGGTGTATCTTCAGTGCTAGAATGTTCACTTGAATATTTGAAACTGCTGAAATAAACATAACTATCTAAATATCTATCCAGATCCTTTCCTTGCTTCGAGTGTGTAGAGCCTGTCTGAGCATGAACCAATGTTCTTCTCACTCAAGCAGATGATTTTATTTGCTAAAAGAACACATGCTATATGGAAACAGTGAAGGATGTTCAGTTACATTCTTTACAAAGTGTCTGAACAGAACACATTTCATTGCACTAATTCATAGATAAGTTTTGATTCCCTGGAAACTGTAGGTTTGGAATGGAAACATGCAGATTACTTGTGACATGGTGATTTACTTCCTTGCTAGAGTATTTTGAGGATTAGGGAGTTATAAACAACATTGTCTCTCTGCAACACCCCTGACCTCCACTCCTGCTATGAGGTACTAGAAGAGATCTCTACTATCATGATATATATTTTATGCTAGTGTTATCAACACTTGGTTTCCTCTTACTTCTACAGGAGGACCTGGCAGCTCTGAGCAGAAAAGGAAGTAATTTAGTTTGGTTCCTGCAAGCACAGCAGGGCTGTGGGATTTCAAATCCCCCAAATTATGCTTCACTACTGATGTTTTTTCCTGAAAAGCACAGGAAGAAAAGAATTACTACACTTCGTCACACACAAAGGGACTTACACAAATTTGAGCTTGAAAAGAAAGTGATTTACTGCTAGTGGCTATGCAGAAGTGTCAGAATGAAATACATCAATGATAAACCTGAAAAAAAAAAAAAAAGAGACTGGAAAAAAAAAAGTGGTATGCACTTACAAAGAAATCCTTCAGTTTCATTCCATTTTGAAAACAAATGCTTTTTCATACTTTAAAAAAATCTCTCACCTTACTGTTTTGGACATTTTCATTTTCTTCAAGGGCTTGTCCTCCTGAAAGCTGTAATCAAGAGAACGTCTTCCCCGAAAATGGTATGAAAATGCATTAAATTGTCCTCTAGTTCTACAGTCTGAAATTAAACAAGAAATTACACATTACAAGCCACACTATCAGAAATTAATATCTTTTCACAGTATCTTCTGAATTAGCAAAGGCATATCCCTGTGGAATCAGCTTGAAGGCAGCTGAATATCTCTGAGGGATGCAATACTTAAGTCATCTGGATGCAGAGAATTTGGTTATTCACAGACCAGCTTTTTCCTATGAAACAAAGGAATAAAGTTTTTTTTTTTTTTTTCACAAATATATCAGTACCACTTTAACTATTCTTTTCATATCCAAAATTTCCACTCTCTTGGCTTTTAATTATTTTCTTCTTTTGGAATGAGGTAGTTACCTATGGAGGAAAACAATAATAGAAAAAAACAGCCTGTTGCTTCCTCATCTATGTATCCAGGATTGTTATATTTGGCATTTGGAAGAGAATATTTAGTTAAATCCTGGAGAACATTCACACTCCTTACTGGTTGACCAGCCCTGTGTCCAAAGTTAAGGGATTTGAAGGCATCACCAGTCACTTAGAACTAAGATACTTTATACGGTGGAGTAGAAAACTAAAGCCTGAGAATAATTATAACAGAAATCTTCTCCTAAGATCCAAAAAGGATGACTTCACAGGATGAAGTGTACTTTTCCAGTTCACATTATTTAGCCCTCCAAAAACAGTGAGTATTTGGAAGGAGTCCCATATAAAAAAAAAAAAAAAAAAGAAAGAAAGAAAAAAGAAAAGAAAAGGAAAACAAAACTGGAACAGCACTTTGGAGAGGAGAGAATTAGAAAATAGAAGTGTTCTCATTTCTGTTCACAGAAGCTTTAAAAACAAAAAGTTATCATGGGCCAGGCTGTTGCACAAACCAACAGCATGTTCAACTATTAGAAGCCAAGAGTCTGCTAACAAAATGGAAGGGAAAGCTGAAAAACAGGATCCCATGGATCTATTATCCAAGTCTGGTATTAGCAGAATGAGCCATGAAAGCAACTGAATAGGGCAAGAAGATACTTTCCCTGATGTTTCTCTTAACTTGCACCAGAACAAGTTTATTCAAAAAGGCAGTAACATTTTAGAAAATAGTCTTTTGGAATTTAGCAGTACCTAGACCAAATACCTAAAGCATTAACACAAATTATTGCACAAGTTTCAAGTCAAGAAAAGAGTCTCAAAACACTGTTGAACTGAGCAACCTGAAAAACAAATGTAAAGTTCTCATCCCGTGTAAATTGAACAAATAATATATTGGTTGCTCTGTGTTTATACAAGAATAAGTATCTTGGACTATTTTTGTTTGTTTTGGACTTTTATTTAAATGAGATTATTATCATATCCCTGTTGCAAAAATAGTTTGTCCATAGTTTAATATTAATTAAGTCAGCGAAAAAAAAAAACTGACAAAAAAAGCACTGATTAATTTTCAGTTCAAAAGCAGTACTTACAAATCATTCTTGAACACAATTTATCCACTCAGTTCTCCTTCCCTTTTCCCTCCTTGCAGCTTGTCCCCTCCTTGAGTAAATTTATTCCCTTCCTCCTATAATAACTGTAGCACCAAAGAACTACATGATTTTTGCTGCCAACATATTGTTCACTCGCCTTGTGTGTTCTGTTGTTTCTCACACAAACTTCTTGCTGCCAACTCAGAAACTAAGCTCTTTCAGACAGGAACAGACGGCTGTGCCTGTAAGATGCTTGGCATGAAGACATTTTTGATCACCCTTAAATACTTCTATATTTAGTATGGTGAGAAAAGGGGTTGCACTCTGAAGGGTCTAGTTTTGGTCACAGGACATTTTTCTTAAAGCAATCTGTTGCTTAAAGTTTTCCTGAATACCATACAAATTTCAGCTTCTCTTGGAAGCAATTCTGAAAGGATTCTGTTCTCCTTTCTTTAATAGCTGCTAAGGTCATCTCCCGTACTATAGATTTTTCTTTGGTACAATAGCACAATGGCCCATTGTGTTTTTTTCATCCTAGGCTGGTGTTTAGAATCAAAGCACCAACATCCCGGGAAGGTTTTATCACCTTAGACCCATAAATATGAGAACCATATGTTCAGGGGCAACTTCAAGTACACAGACATGACATTTCTGTAGTTTTTAAGGACTCAAAAGTGCCAACTTGCCAAATGAGCAACTCTAGTTCTTGGTTTCAGTTTCAGGTATAAGGCAGAAAATTGTCATTGCTGAGAGGTACAGGACAGAATGTTCTAGCTTTCAGAAAGCCTAAAACAAGAAGTTTATATAAATAAATATATATATATTTAATGAAGAACACCTTAGCAGTACTAGCAAATGAGAAAAATCAGCCTAAAGATCTGCTCTCTTTCAGTCTATCTAAAATTCCCCCAAATTAGCTATAACCAGTCCAATTCATTTTCTGTACAAAAGCTGAATGTTTAAAAGCAAACTAACACTTCTTTTTCTCTACGGATAACATTTTCTTCCAGAAGCTACATATTGTTATACTACAAATGTCAAGATAATTCATTAGTATATTATGGCCATGTTCACTTCTTCAGAAAGTATCTTGTTTCCCACAAGGTTTTAAAAATGCACCTATAATGTAAATTGGATAGAAAAAAAAATGACATTTAGAAGTATTGAGCACTCTTAATTCCCAGTGAACCATCTCTCAAGATCTGAGTCAAGGAGAATTAATCTAACACTAGATTAAAAACAACTTCTGAGATTAAGGAAATGTGGGAGGGGGACGGGACGGGACACGACACATATAATGCAACTATTGCTTCTATTTGACTATACTTCAATTCTCTGAGATTTAATGTAGTGAATTGCATTACTATTACTGCAAGCATTTGTATACATCTAAGAACTCCTAGTTATGCCAGTGGGAGCAGTAAAAGGGAGGAGAAACACTGAAAATGGGTGAAATGTCAAAAGACCTGAGTACATGTTTTGACAAAGCAGCCACTTAAAAATTACACAACATAGAAAAAAAAGGTTTTCACTCCAAATGAAGTTCAAACCCAAAATAGCTTGTTTTTGTTACTGCTAAATGGGCCACATCCCTTCACAACACACTGCATCTCTTCTGTTGAGTAAGAGTTTCTAACAAGTTATAAATTAAATAGCAGCAAAAAAATGTAACGTGTTTATCTAAAATCCAGCAGTAATCTGCTCAGATTGGAACATACATATTTTGATCATAAACATTATTTAAACAGCTGGACAACAATAATGGCATAGAAGGTAGAAGATAAAGTGGCATCACAGACTGTCATCTTCCAGTTGTCATACTGTGGAATACCAAAGATCTTCTCTGTACTTGACCTTGAAGCTCATAGACTAATGCTGTTAAAGCTAGAAGCTCCACACATTCCTGGGAAAACAAATATCCAGATAATTTACAGAACACAACTATAAAAATTGTTAGTATACAGCCTAATGATAGCCTAAAGACATTTAACAGCATATTCTGTTTTTGTGATCTGAACAGGTTTTGGATGGCCAGCAGAAAGGTAAAGAGGAACCACTAGGTACTTGAAGGGGGGAAAAAAAAACAACACCAAAGCAAGGCAAATATAATCTCCTCAGCAGAAAAATTAAACAGGACTATTTAGAAAGTTATGCAGATTAAAACCACATATCTTTGGGCTATAAGTATCAAAGAACAGTCAGAAAAGGTGGATTCAGATAGACAGAAAATCCATAGACTAAATGGAAATTTGCAAAGTAAGGACCCTAAGAACTGATCTGCCCATTCAACTGTGGTGGTATGAGTGTCTGCGAAAGACAGTAACAGCCCACAAATAAACAGAGGCTCTGACTGCCTTGTTTTGTACAAATCACCAAGACACCTACATTGAAATGGTTTCCTACCCATGCTTCTTTTACAGTCAATGGACAGAGACACAGGTAAATTAAAAAGGAGACTGCAGCCTGAATTGTCCTGTAGAAGCACCTCTTTCTCTACTGCCTGCAGTGGGACTTGAGACTGGGGTCTTAACTCTAGGGACTTATTCACAAGTGCTTAAATGCAATAAATGTCATCCTACTGCTTCCCCCTTGCTTTTCAGTAGCTATGGGAACTATGGCATGAGACCCCTGCTAATAAAGATAAAGAGATTAAGGTCTCCTGATTTTTAGTTTATGACTTAGAACTGTATGGTACTGAGCATAGGTAGAAAAAATAATTTTCTTGGTTTGGATGAAATATTAAAAAAAAAATTGATTCTCTCAATAAAATCTGTTATTATACAGATATGCTGGACTATAATAAACGCAATTCCTTTCAAAGAAAAAAGAAGGTCTTAACATGGTCTTAAAAAGAAGGTTTTAAAATCTCAGACCATGGAACTTTATTTTCGTAGTCTGGTATACTCTGAAGTTTTGTTAAGGTAATAAACACTGTTTTTAAATGTAGAAGACACAAATAAATATGATATGACGTAAGCAAACCCCAATATCTGTGTGAAAAGAAAACATGTCCAGGCATAAATTGCATCATTTTGATATTTTGAAGATCTCCTGGTAAAAAATTTTCATTGTTGCAGAAGAACTTGCAGTCTAACCCTGAGACTGCTGTTAACATTTTGAAATAAGTCTTCCACAGCATTTAGCGCCTAGCCCAGTATTGCTTGGTATTTTCATTGAAGAGAAAAGGGCATAATAAAGAAGAGCATAATAAGATATAACACTAAAAGTAAAAGCCAGACAAACTGTAGCTTGGAATAAAGCACAATAGTTAAAACAAGCAGTTGATGCCTTTCTGAAAGCCATGCTTAAATCAAAGAGATTAATGTGGTCAGTACAGACATAACAGATGACATAATTGGTGGTCTGGTCTTAAAATGCAGGAATCCATAAATGTAGGTCTGTCCTACTGGAAGACTACTACTACTCAGAGGAAGTAGATGTCTTAACCCTTCTAATGAATCCAATGGGATTTAAATATGTTTAATCCTAATTTGTTTAAGGGTGTTTTCCTGAATTGATCCAATAAGAACATTATCTGATTCAGAAGATATGTCAGTTGCTAACTGACAAACAGTTAAGAAAAGTTGTCTTCCTAAATCAGTTTATGCTTATGGGGATGACTTGCGTCTTGTCTGAATCACTTCCTACTGGGTTATTGTTTGACATAAAACAAAAGATCAAAGATATTTTTCATTTTCATTTATAAAAATTGTGCAAAACTTTTAAAGACTTACAATGGAAAACATTTCCACTTTGCATATTTGGAGTAAAATCATGTTTCTATTTGAGCCACTATCTGCACATAATTTCTAGGCTTTTTTTTTTCATATAACTCATCTCAGAAACATTTGTCATGTCCAGAACAACATGCTCATCTTTGAGGGAAGAGATAAAAAGAGGAGATAAAAAGTCAGTGACAGTAATCACAGAAACTACACGGAGTACTTTTTGCACTAGAGAACTTAGAAAATAGCACCAAAAGTGCTTGTCTGAAAATTTGAAGTTTGGATGCTCTTTGCTGAAACAAAGAGCTGCAATAATTCTGCAGTAAATTCTATCTCCAACAATATAAATCTATTTCCAACAATACAAAGAAAGGTAGAAAGTAAAGGAAAACAGAAGTAAGTCTTGTGTACCTCAGTGGAATGTGTTTTTTTCCACACCATAAACTAGTAATTCTGTTGTATGATTTGTTAACTGAAAGCTAAAGGTAATCTGGTATTGTTATTATAATTATATAATAATGCACCGCTTTATAAGAAACAAATACTGGCTTTACTCAAGAAATCTAAGTAGTAGCTTTTTGTAACTAAGAAGTTTTTCTATTCTTCATGTGGAAAAGTATTTTGACTTGAACAAAACAGGAAGGATAACAAAAACAGATGTGTTTTTTAACCAAACTAAAACAGCTGGACATATGGGTCACTTATTAAACATACATAAAGTGCAATGATACAGTATTCTGTATTGTAATTTTTAACTCAGCACAGCCTACTAGAATTTTAATTATAAAATGAGTAGTATTTTAAATGTGGAAAATGAATATGGTTTAAATGTTTTTCTTCTAAATAAACAAACAATAGCAATAAATTCAAAGAAACAGAATCTATTTAACTTAAATGCTGTTCCTGAATGTATTCTGTGCATGTACTCCACCTTAGAGTAGTGCCAAGTCTCCACAGCCACAGAGTGCAAGAAATTTTAGAACTGAATTGGCTAACCCTGGATTCCCATAGAAAACATCACACCCATTCATCCACACAAGAAAGAAGTTCAAGCCATGCATACTCCATTTTTTCTTCATTAACCTCTGCACAGACTTCAAAAAAGTTCAGAAGAAGGGGATACAAATAGGCATTTTTTTTAAAGACCGTTAGTAATTTTCCCTTTCTTTTTCTTGGCAGTTGTCAAACTGTACTGAGTCCAGTAGTACTCTCTGGTAGTAATATTCTTGAATGAAAATATAAGCTAGGCTGTTGAATGGCTGAATACTCTAAAGACTTTCCAGAGATAACAACTGCCCTAGCAGGCTCAGTGATAACATAATATTTAGAGAATCAACACATAATTTCAGAACAGCTTTACAAGTTTTCCAAATTGGTGTAATTAATGTATTTGTGAAACTCTCTGCCAAATTGCATGAACCCTGGCAAAGTGAACATATCCTGAACTAGTATAATATAATTTATTTGCTTAAGGTAAAGCATTTGAAGAGTGATAATTGATTTTCTCTTTATGCTTCTGGCATATGTGAGGACTATTTTGAAATGATTCTGAAAGACTTTGTATTGTGTCAATAAAATGACAACCTCAGTCATATCTAGAGCTATTATCATCTATCTGGGAAGTGCAAACCTGGTAAATGAATTGTTTAAAAACCTGAACAAGCTTGTAAAAATTAGGGCAAGACCTGAATGAATGATATCGTAGAAGAATTCATTGAAATCTAAAGTATCTATTTCTCCCAGTCTCACACAGATAATCAACATTTTGAACCAAGTCTTCCAAGAAAGAATTTTCTTAGCCAGTGATTTATTTTTCAGAGTTGTTTACTGGACAAGACAACACAATCATCAGTTTAAAAGATAAATTTTGCAACACCTTTGAATAGTAAATCTTTTTTTTTTTTTCTCACTTTTAATGACACCTGAGTGTATTCTCATGGTAAAGCCATACTAGTTAGAACCATTCTTCAGTATTAGCTGTATCTGTACTAGGTTGAAGGGACATTCTCCATCAGTTTACATTTTACATACTGCCTTAAATTCTGAGATATATCACCAAAGGACACTCTGTCCCCCAGGATAATTACATTTTTCCAAAGCAGTTAAACAGACACTACTAGAGTGTGACCTCTTTCTCAGAAGTACAATCCACTGGTTCTTCATCCATGCACATCTTTCCATTGAATATTGACTACCTTATTCAGCAGCAGTAAACCCAAGAGAATCAGCAGAAGATGAAGAATATCTCAGATCAGAATATCTCAGATCCAGATACCTCTCACCAGCATTTCCACAAGCTATTGGTATTGAAAGTGAGGTTTTTATTAAGTAAATTATAAGATTCTAATAATCACCAACTGATAGTACCATTATCCTCTTTAATAAGAGCAAGTTTTTTTACAGTTAGTAATTTGTTTGACAGTAATTTCTAGATAAGCAGAGTTCTACTGAGAAGTTCCTCATGGGTGCTGCACTTGGGTCATAACAACCCCATGAAGTGGTGTAGACATGGGGAAGAGTGGCTGGAAAGTTGCCCAGCAGAAAAGGACCTGGGGGTGCTAGTCAACAGCCAGCTGAATATGAGCTAGCAGTGTGCCCAGCTGGCCAAGAAGACCAATGGCATCCTGGTCTGCATCAGAAATAGTGTTGCCAGTAGGACTAGGAAGGTGATTGTTCCCTTGTATGCAGCACTGGTGAGACTGCACCTTGAGTACTGTGTTCATTTTTAGGCCCCTCACTACAAGAAAGATATTAAGTTGCTGGAATGCATTCAGAGAAGAACAAAAAAACTGTTAAAGGGACTAGAAAACAAGACATATGAGGAGCAGCTGAGGGAACTGGGGCTATTTAGTCTGGAAGAAAGGAGCTTGAGGGGAGACCTCATCGCTCTCTACAATACCTGAAAGGAAGTAGAAGCGGCGAGGTTGTCAGTCTCTTTTCTCAGGTGAGAAGTGATAGGACACGAGGAAACAGCCTCAAGTTGTGCCAGGGGAGGTTTAGATTGGATATCAGAAAGAATTTCTTCATGTAAAGGGTGGTTAGGCATTGGAACAGGCTGCCAAGGAAGGTGGTGGAGTCACTGTCCCTGGAGGTATTTAAACGACATGTGGATGTGGCATTTAGGGACGTGGTTTAGTGGATTTGGTACTGTTAGGCTGATGGTTGGACTTGATGATCTTAAGGGTCTTTTCCAACCTAAATGATTCTATTCTATGAAATTCCTGAATCTATTTTTTCAGCCATGAAGATGTCATTCAAGTTTCATCAAGAGAAGATAATAATACTGTCAAGAAGAGCTCAACAGAGAGATGTCATTGTCCTATGAAGAATGTTGTTGTTGATGCTACTGCAAATCATTCTGCAAATCTGTGAAGATTCTCTTGGGAAGGGATATTTTAACTATGTGAAAGATGCAGTGACGTCTGACGTGCTGATGCCTAAAGAGAGGTCATGCAGAAAATCTGTACACAACATGTGTTAGAGGCCAATATTTCAGCTACCAAGCAACGTGGGATTCTCAATGTCTTTTGCTATGTGAAGACAGTGCTGAGTAAACCCTCTTTCTGGGGAAAAAAAACCAGCCTATTGCTGAAGAAAAAAGAGTTTTCCCACTGTCCTAACTGTTGAAGGAGATGGCAATGAACAAGAATATTTATCCACAAAAGGAGGAAGACAAGAAAGTAGTTATCTACAACATGCACTGCTCAGATCTATGTTATGTTTAGCATGTGTTTATTTAGTATAAGATATGAATGATCACTCACTAAACAAGGGTTTTGGTAACTGTTTTATATCTTATTTCCTTATTAAAAAGCAAGGGACATTATTACACTTCTTTCCTCTAAAGCTTTGCAACTAGATGAGATAAAAAGGTTATCTCAAAGAGATTGTTCAGCATGAAAACTGATCAGCAACAAGACAGAACCCAGCCCTTGGTAGAACGTCAGATGCGTAGACAACTCCCCAAAGACACTTCAGTAAATAAGAATCTTCCTCACTCTTCTTATTCTCTGAGGAAGTTAAATAGTAATGCTTTGTGCTCCAAATCTGAGTTTGTAACCATGTAATATATCTTAACAAAAACTGAATAATAGTCAAATATCTTCTTAAAATAATATGGACAAACACTAAACAAAGCACTTACTAATATACCCAAATCCACCTGTATACTGACCTTCACAGCAATCTTGCCACATCCTGAGATCCAGTTTAGGAATGTCTTCACAGCTACTATATCCATGTGGGAATTCAGCCACCTTAAAGACATCATGTTGTACCCTGGTTATGTTGTCACCATTGTCACACAAAACTCTGGCAAGAGATGTCTGCTTGATCTGAGTGAGCTGAGCAGGAGTGAACACACCCGGATTCTCATACCATAACCTGTAATCTCACAGAAAAGACAATTTTGCTAGTGAAAAAACAAAACATCCACAGATCTTGCAATACTGTATTCAGGATTAAATGATTTTTTTTTCTATAGATCCTGTTCTCAGACATCTTTACTTTAGAATAGAATAGTTCAGTTGGAAGGGAACTTCCACAGAATCACAGAACCATTTAGGTTGGAAAAGACCTCCAAGATCATCCAGTCCAACCTATAACCTAACACTACCAAGTCCTCCACTAAACCATGTCACTAAGCTCTACATCTAAACGTCTTTTGAATACCTCCAGGGATGGTGACTCAACCACTTCCCAGGGCAACCTATTCCAATGCTTCACAACCCTTTCAGTAAAGAATTTTTTCCTAATATCCAACCTAAACCTCCCCTGGCGCAACTGTAGCCCATTCCCCCTCATCCTATCACCTGGCATGTGGGAGAAGAGACCAATCCCCACCTCGCTACAGCCTCCTTTAAGGTACCTGTAGAGAGCGATAAGGTCGCCCCTGAGCCTCCTCTTCTCCAGGCTAAACAACCCCAGCTCCCTCAGCCGCTCCTCGTAGGACTTGTTCTCCAGACCCCTCACCAGCTTCATTGCCCTTCTAAGGATCATCAAGTCCAACAGCCTGATCACTTCAGGGCTAACCAAAAGTTAAAGCATATTAATGAGGACATTGTCCAAATGCCTCTTGAACATTGAGAGGCATATCAACCACCTCACTAGAAAGCCCATTCCAGTGACCACTCTCATGGGAAAGAAATTTTTCCTAATGTCCAGTCTGAACCTCCCCTGGTGCAGCTTTGTGCTGTTCCCTTGCGTCCTGTCATCAGTTACCAGGAAGAAGAGACCAACGCCTCCATCTCCACTTCCCCTCCTCAGGAAGTTGCAGAGAGCAATGAGGTCACCTCTCAGACTTCTCTTCTCCAGACTAGACAACCTAAGTGTCCTCAGCCTCTCTTCACAGGCATGAGGAGCCCTTCCAGCCCTGTTACCAGCTTTGTTGCCCTCCTCTAGACACACTCAAGTACCTTAAAATCCTTTTTTCTATTGTGGAGCCCAGGCACATTGTATCTGAGCATGTGATCCACATGCCTAAAGCTAAGTGCTTAGTGTCACTTCAACCCCACTTGGTGTTGGGCTGGAACTCTGAAAGAGACCAAGCTGTGTTGACCTTTGACATCTCTTCTTGTTCCATTTTAATGTCTTGGATACCTTCAGACATCTAAAACTGCACTAGACCACCAAGTTTAAGGTTCCTTTATGGTAGAGCTTTAAATTACCATAGATTTCTTTCTCCAGATAACTTTCCTATGGGTATGTAAAAAAAATGATAGAATTGCTGAGAAGATTAGAGAATAGCTAATCCATACATATTTTATGATTAAGATAACTAAGATTGTTAAATTTACTACAGAAATTTATTGGATCATTTTCATAAGGCATTGGACAGTAGCCAATGTAATTCCAAGCACCACGATCAGAAAAACAGATTATGAAATTTCCATCTTGACATGAAGTTAGGCTCACTTCAAACATTACTCCTTTTCCCTGCACAGGCACATTTGTTTTGCATGGTGCTGACAGCTTTGATCCTCTGCCCATTGTAAAGGCTTTTCAAAGAAGTGAGAGTTGGTTTCATTATGTCTAATAATATTTTACTATTTGCTGGCATGTAGGTTCAAAATATTTGTATGCTTTGGACAGCAGAATCCCACTGTATTCGATGTTTTCTTATATTTCCTAAATGTTGTTTCTGGGAAAAAAAAAAAAGTCTTTTGCTGGAAAAATGCACACAGACACACAAAGAAAGCAGCATCATTGTCCTGTTGTGACACAAATAGGTACTTGTCACCAGCAATCTGGAGCACATACTACATACATTTCTCCTTTTACTCTCTCTGCCTCTGGGCATGAGATTTTTATGTTTCACAGCTTAATGTTTAAACAGATTTTATGTAAGAAAGTGGTTTTACAAAAAAAGCATATAAAAAGACTTGTGCCATTGACTACAGAAATAAAAAAGCCTTTATACTAGCTAAAGTAGCAATTCTATAACTTACATAAAGCAAATAACATTAGATAAAGTAAATAACATTAGATAAAGTAAATCAAATCAAATTTCCTAATTCTTCCTCTATTTCTCTTTCAGCTAGGATGGAACTAATCAGTACAAGTCTTTCAACCCTCATGCCATGTAAAAAACAGGATTGTAGGTCACAAATGACGTTAAAATGAGGAAAATGTTGACTTTCAAATTCCAAATGTGTATGCTGAAACTACCCAGTGGAGTTCTGGCTGCTGTAACAATAGCTACGGTCTTTTTTTTTTTATTGCTGGTACTATTGAAACTCAGAATGAGAAATTGCTCATAACATGCATGTAAAGTAATTTAAGAACAATTATCCAATTGTGTACTTGGGGACAAACTGTCTGCTTTTAGGTGCACAGACTGCTTCTACTGAAATGTGTATTGGGGTCACATACACAGAGCAGTTCTTTTCCAACCCAAGCTTAATAGCAGAGATGGTTAAAGTGTCTCAACCATTGCAATTCCTTCACAAATAAAATAATTAAATATCAGTGAAAAGGATACTTTGCAGATAGGTAAGTGACTTGAATAACCGGTAAAAGGAAACTCATGAATGAACGTCTAATTCCCAGACCCATGCTTAATCAGCATATGTTGGTTGTGGTGCTTTTTGGAGCTCAGTATAACATACTCATCACAAAAAGTAACAGATTTAAAAAATAAATTAATCGCAGCTTGTAACAAAGTTTTAAACCTGATTTATTCATCTTTCCAATGAAAATCAGAACTGTGGTTTGATCTTAACACAAGACATTGTAACTACTATTAAGCATCCTCTATATAAAATTACTGTTGTTTTCCATGGTATTTCAATTTACCTGTCTCCATCCCGAATACGCCTAAACTGGGTGCTTAACAGACACATCAAAGTTGGACCCAGTCGGCTCCCTGGAACTAAGTCTTCTACCATTAAAGCAGGAAATAGGTCTATGTTCAGTGGGGAACCATACAACCTACAAAAAGAATAACACAAATATTTAATATCAAATATTCTCCATTTACCAAAAAAAAAAAAAAAAAACAGTATGGCATAAAACTAAGGGGAAAATATTTGCATAACATGAAGTATAAAACAACAGTGATAGTGCTGCATCTTTTGTGAAGAACCTATGGTGTATCTGCAAGAAATCCTGCAATGTAGGTTGCATGTATAAGTAACAGCATGGGGGTCTTTAAGTCTACCCCACAATTTCCTTTCTCCCACTAGCTTTCTTTTGATTCCTAATAACTGTTTCCTTTTCAATTGCTTCTCTTTCCTGCTCCTTTGTACACTTCTTCTTTTACCCTAGCCAAGACTCATTCTGTCTTATATTTGGTATAGATAAGCAAGGGGTGGAAGGTAGATGAAGACTTATTTTCAGACATTGATACTTCTAAACAAGCACAGATTACTTGTGGTGAAGGATGTACACATGAAAATACAGTGAATGATATTCCTGTTTTAGTTTAGTTCCTGTTTAGTATGGAATGGATGGAACTGAACGTGTAAATCTTTGCATGAGATTGGCATTAAATATGACCTTACATTAAAATAACATTCATATTTAGCAGCATTTATAAAAACATTTGTTTCAAATTAATACTTCCATGAATGCATGCAACTTCATATTGTTCACTGAGATCTAGAAGTGGAGAAATTAACTGCATGTGGGAATTTTCCACATCTATTTCCTGAGGTGGATGGAAATTCCTTAAACAATCCCTTTACCCCTTTCTTAACAAATATTTTCTTCCAGATAAGACGTTTAGCTACTAATTTCACATGCACACTTAGATAATGAATTGTTTTTCTTCACCTCAGGCTCACCTGCTAAGTTTCTCCCTGATTTCAGGATTCTTAATTTCATTTTTCAGATCTTCAAAAGTCTGAGCTGAAGAAAGATTACAGTAAACTCTAAAATCATGGTAGGGAGGAATTCCATGATCTCTGCCTCTCTGAATATTCATAGCTGCCAGATCTAAAGCCACAGTACGTGCCATGGAGAAGAGTCTTTCTGTTAATTCTGTATTGAGTAATTGTGATGGGACACGCATCTTACCAGCAACACCAAACAATCCCCTTAGAAGTGGATCAATGCCTCCTTCATTTACAATCCGAAATGGAGAGAAGAATGCCTTATGAAGAGGTAGATGGCCTTGTGGAATAGGTTCAAAATTTTCATCCAGTCGATACAGAAAAGGATTAATGAGTGTGTGACCAAACCTAAAAGCGGCAGTTGCAAACTCATTAGTTATGCCAGAATTAACACTGGGATCATAACCTTTATATTCGCCAAGCATCTTCATGCCTACCTCTCCAAAGATCTTAGGTAGCCAGTGGCTAAATGTTATGTGTTGCATTTCTGCACCAACAATTTTGCGTGTTTCATGATATATTGTGTCACCATCCCAGTGTGGATTGAGTTTCAGTAGCTCTGTGGCAATTCTGTTGTGTTCTCTAAACCACAACGTGTGGATACTGGTAAGACCCAGCTGTTCATTAGAACGCTGATCACCAGCTAAAAAGCAGGGAATTGGGCTTTCATTTTCATCCCTCATACATTCTGTTGGTGGGCCAGTAGCAAATGGAAGAAGGGGCTTGCCAGATCTTTGTACGATGCCCTGTCTCAAAAGACCCCTTTGACTTGCCAAGTCTCTGATTTCTAGTGCTTCATGGTCTGAACTGCCATACACATTGGATGCATCAATATATGAAGTCAGCTGGTTGATCTGTTCTCGCGGGTACACAGAATTCATCAGGAGAGATGTCATGCCGCTTCCACAAACTGGACTGGAGCGTACAAAAAACATGCAGCGCGCACCATTTCTAACTCTGGGATCATTTGGTGGAATCATTATTGAAAAGCACGGAGGATCATTTGTGCAAACTGAACTGCAATGCTGACCATCCGAAAACCTGGCCTCGCTTAGGGCAGCAACGGTGAGATCAAGGTCATGATCAAGAAACTGACCCCACTGCATGAGCATGTGAGTGTACTGATCATCAGGAGTTATAGTTTCAGTTCCAATCAGAGTAGTGGAAACCAAGCGAGGCATTGGGAGTGCATATCCATTAGAGAGCCTCCTGGGTTCAATTCCCCGAGGCAAATTAAATCCGTTTTCATAGACTGACTTTAGCAGACGTTCAAAGGCTGTCAGAGAAGCGCCCCACATGGGATGCTGCAGGTTGTTGCATGTTCCATCATGTGTCCTGTACTTCTGGTGAAAGCACATATCTGAGCAATTGTTCACTCGTCGATGGGCTGTACAGCCTGAGAGATTAGCTATCAGATTCAAGTACTGTGGGGATACAAGGTCATTATAGTGATAACCTGAAACCAGAAGAGAGAAGAAAGAAAATCAAAGACTTTGTAGATTCATGGTCCCCAAAGATCATGCATTTCTTTGGAAAGCTACTTTACTATACTGTATTTTCCACATGATTAATACCCCTATTGTTCAAAGAAAAGAATACTAATAATCACATATGTGTATTAGATCATTAGGTCATTTGAGCAACAACTACTATTAGGTCAGGTGATTTTGTAAAATGACAATTCAAGCAAACTTTTACAAAATATTCACAAAAAAAAAGAGCTCATTTCTTATTTGGCCATCTAAGAAAGTAGAGATATTTTCAGAAATAACAGCCTCATACTGAAAAGAATGGAAATTTTTCCCCACGTCAGTAAAAGCATTTAGTAAATTCAGCAACACTTTTACGGATATCAAGACTTTCTCTTTTGAGACTTGAAAATTCAGTGAACATATTGTTATTTTATTTTGCTTTATCACAGTAAAAATCGTAGAACTGCAAGAAAAGAAAAAAGAAAACAAAAAACACAGAAGAAAATCACCATGAGCAATTTAGCTAAACAGGGGAATGATTCTCTAAGACAAGTGGTATGGAGTAATCTGCATTCACATTACTCAGAGCAGTCCATTGTAAAGGAAATTAGCATTTGCACAACACCTGGCACAGGTTTCCTCTGGGATCCACACCATTCACCTTTGGGACTATGACATACATATTGCTTCAAGTTCAAGTTCAAGTTCAAGTGGGAGGTGACATCTCATCTACAGGTTAGATTCAATGGCCCCTGCTTGAAGCAAGGCTATCTCCAGCTCCAGATCAGATCAGCTGTACCCCTGTCTAGCTCTCTTGAAAACCACCAAAGACTGAGACTCCTCAGCCTTTCTGGATAAGTTGCTCCAGTGCTGCACTGGCCTCCTGGTGAGAAAGTGTTTCCTACCATCCAAATCTGAACCTCCAAAGCAGCAATTTGTGGCCATTCCCCTTGTTATACTGTCTGGCACTGCAGAAGAGAATTTGGCTCCATCGTCTTTCCTTGGGATAGTCCAAGATTTTACATAAAAGTCTCTGAATAGGAAATTGTCAAATTTCTCAACTGTTCCCAATGCAAAAGTGCTAAATAACACCGTTCATTGGGCTCTGCATTTTGAAATAAAACCAAATAAGGACAAATATGAGTATTAAAATCTGAGCATTAGGCTGTTTAAATGAAAACAGATTTATTTTAGTGTTCAAGTTTCCCGAGAAGCCAGATTTCTATGGATTTTGTAGGGCTCAGAAGTAAGCTCTGGTTGTGAACAGAATTTCCATTATCTTGTATTTGCATGCTTTAATGATCATTTTTAAGGTGATTTAAGGTGATTAAGGTGATTTTAAGGTGATTTAAGCCTTAGGTGATTGATTTCCACTATTACAAATACTAGTGAAAAGCAGTCAAGCTATTTTCACACATCAGATTTCAGGTATCCTCACTGTTACACTGCACTATGTGAGTATTATATTTGATACGTTTGCACAGGCATCTAATCAGAGAAGCAGATTAAATTATGCTACTATTATAAAACACAAGCCTTCAAAGAATTTTGTATAAGGTTTTGTGGTTAACTTTATCACAAATTGTTTACTCAGCTCTGATAATGAGTAACAACCTTCTTTTACTATCAAATGTTACAGTACTCCACAAAGTCTGAAAGTCTGCAGTTTTTGGTCTTATAAATACTTGCCTAGTTCAGGGTCAGTCACAGTTAAAGTTTTCGGAAGTTACAATAAATACTCAATTATAAACATCAAAAGAAATATAATAAGAAAAAATATTTCCTCTAGATTTTCAGTGTAGCTTTTGGCTACGTGTCAAGTCACAAAAGCTCTCCTAAAACTCCATCATTATTTCCAAATGCTTCAGTCCTATGTCTCAAGCATATCCACACAGATATCTGCACACATTAGTTGTATATGCTCCAGCTGGACTTCATGAATTTGAACTTGCACTTCAATATCTAGAAGGTAGAAATATTAAACACTACATTTTTCTACTGTTTATAAAAAGCAGCAAAAAACGTATCTTTCATTACATGAGATCAGAGTTAAAGGAAACAATTAGCTTAATTTGATCCAGTAGTTAAAGAATGAGTAGCAAATAATTCTTTGAATACTACTGTGGTACACGTAGAAACATTGTTTCATAAAGAACATAAATCCTTCTTGTTGTATCATCTTTTCTCTGCCTGATGACACCAAATGATTTTACTTAGAGAAATAGCAATAAGATACTGATTCTTAATACATAACAGAGAAGTCTGGTTTGCGACGAAACAATGATCCTAATGAATCAACACACAGGCAGTTAACGAACAGGATGCATTAGACACTTCCATTATAGCAAATATGACCAGGAAAAGAACTTGAACATGAATTTTTCCCTAACATGTCAACATGAGGGAAAGTAGAAACACTCTACTAGGAGAGTTCAATCAAACTGGGTTTCACCATAATGTAGCAATGTGCAAACCAAGGACTGAATAAGATAAACATATTTCTAGGAAAGTTTTGCAAAGTCATACTCCACTGATTTCAATGTAAGGGTTCTGCAGTTAGTACCCAGCCTCTGATAATTGATCTCTTTTGAAGTACTAATGACTTAAGAAGGCAAATACACTTCATCACAGAAAAATAAGGAAAGAATACTGACTTGTTCCATTCAGGTCAACCATTAGACCATCCTGTACATGATCTTGAATAAGCTGCAATGTCCTTTCAAATATTTCCCCAGCTCTTGCTTGCTCAACGGTGTATGGATCCCTCGGGTATCGAAATAAGGCTAGCAAATCATTTGGAGAACGAGGACGACTAATAGATAATTTGAAAAAAAAAAAAAAACAGTAAGTGCACACAGGAGTTGCAAAATAATAACACTACACACGGTAAAAGTTCAACATGATTAGAACATACCTTGGTCACTCATCTCAAAATGGAAGGCAAACGAAAATAAACATAGATGTTTAATAAAAGAATATGGAAGTAAACATTTACTAGTCTTTTATAACACACTCTCTCCCCAGAAAAACTACTGCAATGAATAAAGATCTCAACAGATGAAAGTTTGATCTCCGCAACTTAGTGTTTAAGTAAAAGGAATCCTTCTATGCTAAATTACTACTATTTCCAGAACTAACCAGATGTCAATGTTGTCATTTAAATAACAAAATGGCTTCTTGCTTACTAAACGTTTGATTACTTCAAGTATATACATTAATTTTGACTTCTCAGTTAAAAAAGAAGGGGATACCTGTCAAACAGATGTGTACGTGTTGAATTTATTGCTCTGTCAACAGTTGCAATTGCTTCCACAATTGATGTTTGTACAAAAGGATCTCCATTTCGGCTGACATTAGGGACTACAGAAAGAGGAATTCACATATTATTGCAAAAATGACCACACAAAAAGATACTTCTGCAAAACAGGGTCTAGACACGGCATCATTTCAGTTGTATAAAGTAAACCTCTGTTCTTAAAGCATTAATCCAAGAATTTAAGGGTTTAACAGGAATGTCTTACAACAAGATGAAAATACTTATAGACTTAGCTTTGCCTTTTAGAATATATAAATCACAAAAATTCAAAAAAAATGTCATGAAAACAAATAAAACACAGAAAATCAAATTGAAAAGAAAAAGAAAAGAAAGAAAAATACAGATTTGCATACATTCCCAAACAGCTACAATAATTAACAATGCTCCTGTCCTGACTTTATTCTGGAAAGCAACACACACAAATTTTATTTATTTTGATCACTACTTTGTTTTCCATTTTAAAATTATCTAGCATCATAATGCTATGTTAAAAATCACATGCTTCAAGGCTATTTACAGCTCTTCTACTCATAGTGCAGGAACACTAAAGCATAGGCCCATTCATCTGCCTTTTTATGTAGTTCTCCACTGCAGCTGGATGTTTGTACAACTTATCTAAGACTAATAACCTTCCTTTCAGCCTAAACTAAGAACTATCAGATCCAGGGGCAACAGCTAACAATTTCCAGAGTGTGTTTAGATTGGAAAACCCACACAGGAAGAAGGGTAAAGTAGGGAAACAGTCCAAAGCAAATACACTGGAATAAAATCAGCAGATGTACAAAATCAGCTGACATAAAAACTGTTGTTTACAAGCTTTTCATGACCTTTTTTTCCCTCTTTTCTAGGCAATATTTCATTATTCCTTCATTACTGGCAGCTTAGGTTGTGTCCGTATGAGTTTCAGAGACTGGATCTGGGCAATCAAACTCAATCATCTATATTGTCAAATAAAATGGTCCCTGGCACTGTATAGCTGGAGCTGGAGCCCCTTGCTCTGCCCTGAGGCCAGCTGCCTTGGGCTGCTGACAGCATACTTTCAGCATCCAAAACAGGCTGACCACAATGCCTAATGGCAATAATCCTTGATCCATGCTAACTACCAACTGCCTTCCTTGCTTGAGAGCTTCATTTGCATAACAGCCATATAGACACATTATCAGATAAACTGCATATTCTAAGGAGAAATATCATTTACAGCTTTGCCACCCTTGTTTGAGTTGTTTCAGAGAGTGCTTGCATGCCATGAACCCTCTTAGCACTTCATTATAGATATAAAAATCCAGTGGCTGTTCACCTTCCCTAGGGCAGCTACACTAGGTGTAATCTCAGTGTTCACCAGTCTTCTGCAGAGCTATCTTTCTGATTAATGGTACACGTGGGCTGAATCATAAACCTTGGTCAGATGTTAACTCTACAGTACTTTATTTTTGTTTGAACTATTTGCTGCCAGCAGTTCGCTTTTTAGACTAAGAAATATCAAGAGTTAAAGCTGCATGCAAGCCTTTCATGCCGTACTTTTTTGAGGGGAAGAGAAAAATAGCACTTTGTTAAAAGCAACGTAACAGTTTTTAAGCAACAAAAACATAATCCACACACATCCTGCCCTAAACTTCACCTAGAGGCTTTTACAAAACAACAACACATAAGGTCAGAAGAAAATGGCAAAAGAAAACCATCTTTAAAATATTATTAAATGTGGCCAGCAAAACCTCCCCCACAGCTTCTATGCACTTGTCTTTATTCCACCTCAATGTTAAGAAGATATTTATGTATTAGGAACATTCATAAAACATTAACGTTGTGTAAAAGAAACATTGACATGCAAGTTTTTAGGCACTCCTGGCTATGCCATTATTAATACTATCCAGATAGCAAGTAGCCAGTACTCATAATCTGTCCCTTTGTCCTATGTGCTTCTCTGACAGCTTCATTTTTGTAGCAGCCATAGAGAAACAGTATCAGATATCCCACTAGTTTTAAGAAGAAACATCATTTACAGTTTCAGGTTGAGTGCGGATGAATCAAGACTAGTTTTACTAATTTTAGGTTTATTGATGTTACACTTTACAAGAAAAATAACCACATTGCAATTAAATACTGCATTTCAGCTAGCACCATGTTTTGCAGTTTGCTAATTTCAGCAGGTGAGAAAGAACAGTTTATACTTGCACTAAGGGAATGAGACTGACTTCCATTAGGGTTACAGTTCAATTCATGCTTTCATTTTTCAGAGCTCTGATTGATGTGAGATCTGGATAATCTTTAAAAATAAGAAAAAAAAAAAAAAGAAAAAGAAAGAAAACCACCCATGCTTTTCTGTCTTTGCATCTCCAGAGTAGCCAAGATGAACTGAAATGTTATGGACTTTCTTACATTCATACATTTGCAGACTTTGTAAATGGAGATGTAAACTTGTCAATGAATGATTCCCAGCCCTGCAGTTTTTCTCTCAAAACTCAAGATACCACGTGCTTGTATCATGGTAATCAGTATGTTTTAAAAAGTCGCTGATATTTATTCATAAATTTAGTAAGCAAAATACAGAAAATCAGACATAACTCTGTGAAACAATATCCAATATGTTAAAGAAATCACGCTCAATAGTCATTTTGCAATGATAAAGCAATATCGTGTTTTTTCATTTTCTATTGAAAGAAAAAAAAAATATCACACAATTTCCTTAATATTTTCAATCAAAATAAGACTGAGTCAGAAAAACACTGGGATCAGTCTAACCAAGTTGTTTCCTTAGCATCTTTGGCTGCTTTATTACAAATTATTACTTATAATAATTAATATTTATTATTTACCATTATTACTTTCAAATAGTTAGAATGAGCTCATATTTTCTGTTTGTTTGTTTTTTTCCTGTTTTCTCCTTTAGATTTTTAAAAGTATTACAACTTTCCTGAACTCTTTCATAGTGGTTGCAGCCCAGTTTTCAACCAATAGTTAGTGCCCCTTGAAAGATGCCATTGGAGTTTTTGTCAAGTTATCCCCAAAGATTAGACTGTGTACTCAACTAGAAAATTTTAACAGGTCCAAATCATAACTCAAGAGGAAAGTAGCATGACTAACTGGAGCCCCAAATGCTGTTTGTTTTGAAGCTTAAGCCCTAGAGACATTTTGGCTGACATATTCCCATCCTACTCAACGTCTGTGCAGATAGTTGCCTGAATTAAATGAAAAAAAAAAGAGAGAGAGAGAGAGAGAGTTAAGGGAGAAGTTAAAAAAAAAAAAGAAAATAAAAGAATAAAAGAAAGAATTCAGCATTTAGTGAACTTTTTGCTTTTGACAAATTAGACAAATTCCAAAACTAATAATCTAGTTCATACTTCTGGCTGATTCATACACCTTACCGTTAACACTAAGCACCATACTAACAGAGGAGTATCCTATGGTATTCCGGGCAACACATTCATATCGACCTTCATCAGCTGTTCCAACATCACGAATGGTAAGAAATCCCTCTGGACTAACATGAAATTTTCCACTCTCAGTTACCTGTACTCCATCCTGCAGCAAAGCACAGTGTTTTGTTATTCTGATATATCCACTCCTTGTTTTCAAACCTGAATTTTTGTTTTCTTCTTCTCTTTCCTCAAAGAGTGACTTATTATAAATGAAAGTATTTTAACAGTTTTAGGTCCTCACCACATAGAATTTAAGCCCCCAAAATAAGATAGCGCCTCTTGAGAATACATATACGTTATATTACTCAAAATTATTCAATAAAAAAAGATCTCTAGAGTGTATATGTATCAATTCCTCATATACTATGCATTTAAAAGCTATTTAAGGCACACTAAGGTACATTTTTAATGCTCACTAAGTGAATATAATCAAGAAGACTGAAGATCAGCATATACATAATATATGNACCCTTTAATTCACCAGTATTTCTGCCATTACTAACAGTTTGGTATAACAATTATTGCACCAATGGAAAGCAAAACCAGTGTGAAAGTCTAATTTTTCTTGCTTTTATTAACTATTTTTATTTAGTTCAATACTATTCTGTCATTTGCAGTACAGCCATCAGAGGAAATACTTTGAAAAGTTGCCACAGAAAGATGGGTTACCAAAGAGTTACCAAAACATGTGCTGGTTGAAGCCCTAACAGTGTCAAAAGACTCAGCATACTGTAGCTTTTATTGTTTTAATGCTATATGTTTTTATTGCTATAATGTCATTGAAAGTGGGAATATTAATCGGATATTCACAAAGAACTGTCATTGAAATATATTATTATTAACACCTACGTTACTGATTCTGGTCTGTATATGTTTCCAAAGATTTGCATAACCATACATATGTATATGTGTGTGTGTATATTTTATATATATATATAAAAATAAAATTCAGGTTTGGTATCTATATACATACTCTGTATTGCAGCAGATGTGCTGATCAGACTTAAGGTAATGTTTTCAGAATCAAAGTGAGCATTGTGTTAACTTCCACTTTAAGTAGCTAGTTATGAAGAGACAGAAAGGCCACCGCCTTTATGAAACAACCAAAGAAATATCTATTACCTTATTCCACGTAATTACTGGCTCCGGCTCTCCTTGGGCACTGCATGGGATCTGCACGTTTGTGCCAACTTCTACTGTCATGTCGCTGGGAACACTGGCAAATACAGGAGTCACTAAAAAAACAAATGACACATTGATAAGTTATGAAATACAACTTGTACAAAAGATGATCTAAAAACAGGTCAGCACTGTTTATTTTCTTCAGTTACCCAACATTTCTTAATCTATAATCCTATTCTGTTTGCAAGTTTTAGCTGCTTATAACTATACCTTAAAGCTTATATTCCTTATTCTCAATATCTGCTTTGGGCTGAGTAAGTACTCTTAACTTCTAACAAAACAGGCTGGTAGTTGCCAAAAACACTTAAAATTCCTTAAGTTAATAGCTCTGGGGAAAAAAAAAATACATATATCTGTGAATAGGTAACTTTAACTTTGAACAAAATCACCAGAATGATGGGAAATTTCCAGTCAACTTCTGCTAAAATTTTTAAAGTTTCAAGTTTTAAATTTTAGCAAAATTTTAGCAGAGATTTTTTAGATGATAAAAGCAAAACTTTCCAGAACTCACTCAACTATAAGTGCCCCAGTCTGATCTGCTGGGGTGCTAAACCTTCACAAAACTGCTGTGCATTTGAAACCAATGAGCTCTGGGCCTTACACATCAACTGACCTTCAATTTTAAGGGCACAGGGTACACAGCAACCTAATTCTATAGTGAAGAAAATAAATGCATTTTTAATCCTAATTTCGTTCAAGTCCAGATCCATGTCCAGCACTCAGATGTTATCATGAGAAACACATACAAGATTATGAAGATGCTAAGAATTGTATTTCTGCTGTAGGATATCAGCACTTTGTGGGGAAAAGGAATGGGGCTGTGGTTTTACCAGAAGCATTTGGCCACACAGCATATTACCAACTAAATCTGGCCTTGGTGTTAAATTGTTTGTATGGTCTCTTGCAAATGGAGCATGGTTATTAAGGAACAGAAACCATTTCAAATAAGGTGTCCAGTGCTGGGACGTGTCTACCTCTGTGGATGTGAGTTATGTCTTGTTAAGGACCAGCAAACAGACCTGGATCATTAATCTGTATTCATTAATACAGATTTAGCCACAGTGACCACTGACTAGACATTCCTGAGATGAAAAGTCCCTTTGTTAGAAGCCCCGAGGAAAACATTTTCTTTTATTGCACAATTAAAAATATCATTGCAATGAATGTATGGAGAGCTGCAATTTCAGGAACATATATGCAGCCTTCAATCTTCTATCTACTATCTTTTGATGACTGGATTTTGCAATCTGAGCTACACAGAACTAATTTTATTAAACTTTACTCAAGTTTAGTGAAGTTTAACACAACTGGAAGCCCATAAAACTTTTTAAAACTGAGTTTTGTTTTATTGAATTTTAGTCATCAATTTTATGTAGGTGAACAAAATCTGGGCTTTGACAAATCAATCTCCCAGTACTATTTTTAACTAAGAAAAATCAATGGATTTTTTTTGACAGACATGTAAGCTTAGGAAGAATATGATACCTTTTTACTGAAAAACTATTTTAAATATGGTCACTACCACAAAAGGCTTTGAATTAAATGTTTAATCTCCTTGAATTTAGTTACCAACGTACTTAACTAAATTATAAATATTAATATGATTCTAACTAGTCACAGAAGTAGCTTACTTAGAATTTACTTGAAAAAAAGCATAAGAAAAAGGGTGGTTATTTTTTTTTCTTTGTTAACTTATTTTAGGTATAAGGAATGGCATTTCTTTGTGAAGGTCGTTCTGGTGTTGTAAAATACACTGTTTTGTTTCTGGACATTAAAACATTATGTTAATAACACTATTTAGTTAGCAGCATAAAGTCTTGTAAGAAGTTAGTCTAACATGCACACAGAAAAAAGTCAACATTTTCACAAAACAAAATACTTTCACAAGCATAGGAATACAGTCATCTGCAAAGCAGACCTCCATTCTTTACAAACAAGAGTAAATCAGATAAACCTCTTTCACAGAAGATAGATTGTTCTAAAGAACTGATACTCTGTTCAAATCCTAATAAGCATCCATCTATGTTATTTATTAAAAACCACCTGGAAGCTAAAAAAAAAATAGATGTGCTCAGAAATAATGATGAGAAATGTGAAATATGAACAACAGCCTGAACAGAGAATTTTCTAAATAATGAAAGATGCTAACAAGCTCTTATCTAAATGGCCATGCTTAATTGTAAGGTTATGTGTTCTCCAGGTAATTTTGAATAAAGTCTATCAGAGCACACTGACCCACATGCTCAATTTATAAAAGCTAATAAGGCACCTTCTAATTCAAACCCAGCAACCTAGATTCATTGTAATATTCAGCAAAGGTTCTAAAGAAAAACCCAACCACTATTCACGCTCTGCTTCAAAAGCTTTTTAAATTCTAAACTAAGATAAATTTAAGCTACTTCACATTCACATATATGACATATTATGCCATCAAAAATAATTAATTTGGATTCTTCCATTTTAGAAAAAGAGAAAAATAAATCAAGTAAGGTGTATTTTAACTTGGAGAACATACCTCTAGGCTGTACAGTCAGGTATACAACAATCCGTTGAGATCCGATAATGTTGACAGCTTGGCATTCATACTGTCCCTGGTCATGCAGGGCAACCCTGGAAATCCTTAGGGTACCAGAAGATAGAACTAAATGTCTTCTGTCAACAGACAACTGGCCTCCTGAAACACACAGCAACAGTATTTGCTATTTACAGCAGTGCAGAACAAAGTCTCTTTGTTTCAGAAAAAGGGAAATCTGGAAGAATTCAAATTTGATAAACATTGGAAACAATTAGAAGTCTCTTAAAAAGAAAGAACTTCTAAAACCTTTAATTCACAGAGTATGAACACGCAAACATATGTATGCACACAGTCATAATCCTGATCTCTTCCCCTTCTCCTTTTGTGATAGAAAGAAGTATTTCATTTAAGGAGTGTGATAAAGCATCCCAACAAGAAGGCACCAGAAGAATGCCAACAGGTATTACTGTTAATTTCATATTATTAACATTCACAATTCATCTCATCTGCCTAAGCCATCTAGAGAACCAATAGAAAAATACATACAGCTCTGAAAAATGGAATATAAAATAATACAATACAAATGAAATGAAAGGCACAACAGTGTCTGTACCCTGTGCTTCCTTTCTGGACATTTCATTTGATTGGAGCAACCTTGGCAGAGGGAGAAACAGGGACATTATCAGCATCAAAACGATCAAGAATTTGTTAAAAGTCTGCTTTATGTACCATAATTTAGAATTCCATAGGAGTTGCTTTTCCTGCTAGAGCTACTTCATTTGATTCAACCAGCATATCTACTTACATACAACACCCACTACAGCATTTCTTCTCACTGCATCGGGCTCAATGCCTATACAACCCCAACCTGATAAAGTGGTCAGCAGAATCCCAGCACTCCTGTCAATCCACGTTAAGTGACAGAAACATGGTGGACAGAATTTGTACTGGTGCCAGGATGGACTGTTCTGGTTTCTGAAGAGAGCACATCCCACCTCATTTTAGATCTCCAGTGAGTGACAGTCATCTCGATTTCTCCTGTAGTAAATTGGCAGTAATAGAAATTGCCGCATGTGATTTGTCTGACGTTTCTTAAACATTTATTAGTAGGAATCTATTATGGAGGCATACATTTTAGTGACTCCTTTTTACCAAATACTGAAGAACACTTGGGCAACTAGCTTCGGTTAGATATTTTGTGTTTTCTAGCTAAAGCAGAAAGAGATGAACCCTTTTCCTTCAGAGACTGAAGCATCTGAACAAATACATACATTTTCTTTCAATTCATGAGTCATTCCAAAATCTATTCTAGCAGATTAAAAGTAAATCCAGAACAAATTTACCTCCTTTCGTCCAGGCAATAACAGGCTGGGGATAGCCTTGTGCTTCACAAGGGAAGTCAACAGTTTGTCCCTCGATCACTGTTTTGTCTTGAGGAGTGACAGTAAACTGAGGTAGAGCTACAGAAGAGAAAATAAACTGATAAAAAAAAAAAAAAAAAGGAACTGAAAAATGTATGACTGTATGAAATTACATGCAATTTCCTCATATGGGAAAGCCCATGTGTGTGGGAAATGGAATGCCAATGGGACTCATACATTGTAATTGATCTAGGGCTGAGAGTTAGGACAGTCTCTTATGCAATAGGAACATCCTCATCACACTGTGCCCTGGTGTCAGTGAAGGTCTCTGGGGTCTACTGCCATAGATCCAAAATAAGATGTACAGTAAGACTTAAAGAATCAAACATGGAATGTTCCCCAGATTAAGATTTTTCTATCTTTCAAAAAATTCTCAGCTAAACTATGAAGAAAATGCAACACAGTCAAAATCATCCTTAACTGTTTTTGTTTGTCTTTACTCAGAAGGAAAACTGAGTCGAGTGCAGGCCAATTTCTGTAGTAGCATCATGACATTATCACTGTGAGATGGAATTTGTTCAGCTCTCAAAACACAATAATCCACTGGTGAATGATACATGAACAAAACACATGGACAAGTTGTTTTGTATAGCTTTAAAAACTGAACTCATTGACAAGGCATTTGCAACCTGAACTATTTGTCAGAGATCTTAATATGAGGACAGAAATAAGTTACTCAAAACATTTTGCAAATAAGTTTCAGCATTAAAACATTTGCAAAAAAATATTCTCCGTATATATGCATAGGAGAAGGCTTTTTGATATATTGTTTTTGAAATACTTTATATTCATACTACTGTCATGCAATACCAAAATTGTGATCACAATATGTTAAGAGTGCTCTGACTTTCATTTTACAGAAAAGCTGTGCCAATGCCTCAACATAGAGTGATTGTTTCCATGAAACTCAGCAGAAAATGGACCCACATTCACCTGGCTATCTACAAATGAAAGGTGCCATAGATCTATACTCAAAACTACATTTCTAGTACTCTAGTACACAAATCCTAATCTCTAGGATTGCTGCTTGTTACAGAAGAAAATTAGTCTCCCACACACCGGACATTGCATGTTTATTCATACCGGCAAACAAAACTATAAGCATTTCAAAATAAAATGTTAACCAATGTTAACTTCAGTGAATAATCAATGAAACTTCACTTTCAGACAATTACTATATAATGTCTTACTCTGGGTGAAACATGCAGCAACACTCCTACAGACTACAACAGTGTAATTAAAAGAAAAAACCCTTATGGTTTTAGTTTGGCTCTGGCAAATCAGAAAAAAAGAAAACCATACAACTTCAAGTCATATATTCTTCCTAATATGTTTTACAGCATGTCACTCTGAGTTTAATTTTACTCACCTTGGACTATGATGTATGCAGTTGCGTGGATATTATCTATGCTGTTAGTTGCAAAACAGGTATACTCGCCGCTGTCCTCCTGCTTCACATTTTGTATGTAAAGACCTCCTGATGGAGTTATCGTGATGCGAGGGTCACTTGGTAAAGGGGTTCTGTCACCTTTGGTCCATGTAATTCGTGGCTGAGGGTGCCCGGTTGCACTGCACTCCAAGGTAACACTCTCTCCAACTAATACCTCTGTATTTTGCGGATGAATCACAAAACTTGGCCGGGCTGTCAGAAAAGAACAATGCCTAAATACGACTTTTAGCTGAGAGCACTAATATTGCAATAGTTTGGGGAATCTAGTGTTGTTGTTTTTTTGTTTTTGTTTTTAATAATAGCTCTGTCCCAACATACTGCTAATCTTGGTGCAAACTCTGCTTGCTTTAATACCAATATCTTTTTTACCTTAAACCCCCTTTAAAACAATTATCAATCATTTTCTTTTCATTTGCTGATGTTTGGAAGAGTCTCTTCAGACACATAGACTCCGAGACCAAGAAAGCAATCTGGCTAAAAAGTGCTATAGGGTGCTCAAAAAGAAAGAAACAATTAAGTTACATTTCAGTAATTTTTCCCAACTGCATGTATAAATTGAAATGCCATTTTAAGTTTATCTGGTGGTGAGTGTAAAAACAAAATTTTCTGACAACAAAGTTTGGAATTAAAAAAAAAAAAAGCAGTTCTGCACATTAATTCAGTGCTTGCAAACACTGGCTAGACAAACATGCGGTCTAAAAAGTTCTTAAGATGCCCAAGCACAAGAAATCTGCATGTCAAGAAGATACACGAAGCAATGCATCTTATTTTTAGCAATCTTATTAACAAAACAATTCTCTATTTAAATGCAAAATCCACACTTCACTTTTTTTACCTGGTGATCCAAAGTATCTAAGAGTAACTTCCTGAGTTTTCACTTCTCCAGCCACATTTTTTGCCATGCACTGGTAAATGCCCTGGTCTGTTTCTTGAGTATTCTGAATCATTAACGTGCCATCATCTAGCAAGTTTAGACGGGAATCTTCTTTCATACTGAGCTCATTACTGTGAAGAAAAGAATCTGCTGGAGTTAAACCTTTAAATCACAAGCACAGAAAACTGCCAAATAATAAAAACCTATACATATTACCCACAATAACTTGGAAAAAAATAAGTTTTACTGTGTTAAGTAAAATTATAGAACTTTTAGTTTTCTCCTAAAAAGAAGAAAGAAAGGAAAAACAAACAAAAGAAAACAATTTTGCTTATGCAAGTATTACATCTTCAAAATGAAAAGCCAAAATATTTTCATGAGTAAAAGCTTATGGTAAAAAAAAAGAGGACAAAATACACATACCTGGTCTCATTCTCTTTTAAGGATACAGGCTGTTCTAACTGGCAAATCAATTTCAAATATTTCAACTGGAAATATACTAGGTAAGTTCAATAATCAAAATACATTGTACTAGGAGAGGGGTTAGTTGCTATAAAACTATCTTGGTGCCAACCTCTCTCTGCATTGTTCAAGGAGCACTTATGAACCTGATTGTAATTTGCACTGGCTTGAAATGTAAGTTAAAATTAGCTCGTCAGGATGTGTCATGGATAAAACATTTCTGTGATACGATCTAAGTATAGTTACAGCATTTCATTGAAGGAACTGTTCCTCACTCCATCATGAAGAAAGCACAGAGATGGGATGAGGAGCTCACCCCCGTGTACAAAGCCCAGACCAACTGCTGATCTACTCAACATTCAACAACTGCTCA
Source organism: Anseranas semipalmata (assembly GCA_013399115.1). Classification (NCBI taxonomy): domain Eukaryota; kingdom Metazoa; phylum Chordata; class Aves; order Anseriformes; family Anseranatidae; genus Anseranas; species Anseranas semipalmata. The sequence goes on along the minus strand of VXAA01006247.1, from coordinate 289,872 downwards.
ACAGGTCAATGTCTTTTGACTGAAATCTTGCCATATTCAACTACCTTGCAAAGAGCTTTGCTCTCATTCATGCATCCAGGAAACAAGCCAGAGTCAATAATCCCACACCCCAAGCTCAAATTTCTTCTTAAAACTCTTTCATATGTGTATTCTGAATACGTTTTCTTTGTTTATTATAAAAAGTTCATGAGCCAAAGAAAATTTTAATGAAATAATTACACCATCCAAGTTTAAGGCTCCGTTCTTTACATACCGTAAACTCTGTACCCTTGCCTCACACAGGGTTCTCACTGAAATCAGCATAAAGCTACAGAAACAGGACTCTATGTCATTCCATTCTATCAGCAACTATCAAACTAAACTGGTTCACTTGTTAATATAAAACATGAAGGAATTTGTTTTCCAGATCAAGTTCTCCATTTGTGTAAGAGAATTACTCAGCCAAAGTCTGATTAAGCTGGTGGTAAACTCACAAATCATGTGTCCACCATAAATTCACGTCAGTTTAGGGGAGGTGATGTGCTGCCACATGGCTGGTTTAGCCATGCTGTGCCAGGCTCTGCTGGAGCAAGCCAGGATCTGGGCAGAGCTCAAGCAGCCACGCTGGCCAATTGGCTCCCGAGGGATACACATCCTTTATAGACCCTACCCTCCTAAGCAGTGAGGACGAGTATTCAAACAGGTTGCCCAAGGAGCTTGTGCCATCTCCATCCTTGGCGGTTTTTAAGACCCAACTGGATAAAGCCCGGAGCAATCTGGGGTGTTCCTTGAGCAGAAGGCTGCACTAGAGACCTGCTGAGGAACCTGAATTACCCTACAGGCCTATGATATAGGCACTTGCCTGCCCTCCATGTATTGGTCTGGGGTAATTGATATACCCCCCCTTTTCTGGGATGAAGCTACACCTTAGAGGAAAGCTTCCTGCTTTGGAGCTGGGGTTCAAGGAAACCTAACTCCTGGCCAGCTGGAGCCCTTTAAAAAAGCAGCCATTGCTCTGCCTCAAAATGTAATATAAACAGACCTACACAGCATATGCAAACACCAGCTAAGCCCACAAACCACACGTGCGACATGTCCTTGTTGGATTGCCTGGTACTTACATACAAGTGATTTACAGTTGTGAGCCACTTTGTATGTATAACTACAGTTGAAAAACTTACCAATAGTATTTTACATATATATATATATATTTTATATATATATATATATAGTCATAAATTACTACTTTCTAAAATTGTCAGCTCTTAAGAGTTTAGAATTACTAATAAAACAGATAAAACAGATCTGGGCCATTATTACCCCATACACTTCTTTTTATTATAATGTGTTTCTGCTGTTACTATTCCATATGTTAACATGTAATGTGTATGGTCATGCACCCAGAAATGTACACACACCCAGCCAAACATACTTACATCAAGCTTCTCTATTCCTCTTTTAAACTTACTTGTTTCGAAGCCAGATAATTTCTGGTTTAGGATTGCCTTCAGCTCTGCAAGTGAAGTACACTGTATTCCCTGAGGTAACGTCCACATCCTGAGGCTCTGATGTAATCCTTGGCCTCTCTGTATCAAAAAATAAAATGTATAAGGAACCCTTACTTGTTTCAAAACTACTAAAGAATGGTAAATAAATATTTTTCCATATACCTTGTAGAAAAATATTTTTCACAAATGTTTTAAGTTAAAATATTTATAGGCTTAATCAGGATTAAACACACTTTTCCTTATGTAAAAGTGACTGCTGCCTTTCTGACCTCCATTGTTTCCTAGGAACTTTTAGCAGACTGGAAATAGATTGTGCAAATTTGTATCAGGTTCTAAAGTAGCTGTTTTATTTATTTGTACAAAGGCTCAATTTGCTTATGAAGAACAAACTTTAAAGCAGCAAGCACAAGTGCCATTTAAAATAACTTCCTGTAGATTAGTATCAGCACCTAACCTACCTCCTACAGAATAATTTGTCCAGCTTGCTTCCTGCAGTTTCCATATTCAGGCTCCTTAGATGTGCAGAGAGCTGGGAGGATGCCATGTGAATTATTCTTGCACCAAATCCCCTTTTACTATCTTTTTCAAGAACCTTGTAGACACTTATGATTTTAGTTCTCCTGATCAGAATTGTACCCAACATATAAGTAAAAGGGCGATTTAGTTATTTTATATCTTCAGAGGAAAACGCCCATCACACAGTGAGAAACCTGCTTTTTGGATTTGGAAAAGGAGAGGTGCTGGGGCCCAAGCCCTGGGGTGTCCATTAATCCTGCAGTAACAGAGGATTTCAGTGCCTGTGTAGAGCACTCCCAATAAGAATAGATGAATGAAAAAGAAATCCAGTGACCTAACCCAACAAAGTCAACAAGAGTTTTAACAACAAATTCTGTGAAATTAGGGGCAACTATATTTGTTTTCTTTCTTTCCTCTACCTTACACAAAAGGGAATATGGGACACCAACAACATTAACATAATACCAAAGACCCTAGTTGACAATCAAATCTGAAATATAAAAAGGAAAACTAAACTCCTGTGGATAACCATATTTAGTTTCTTAATGACAAATTCCAAACATGACTATACTGGTTTCATTAAACATAAGCATGGGGGGTAAAATTAATCAATTCTGTATGAAGAAGGAAAAAAAATGAGAAGGAACACAGAGAGATTTCTGGAAACATGCAATATTAACCAGAAGTAGTCAGTGTTACCGGAGAGAACAGAAGAACAAATTCTAACAAAAAAATACAGTCCGGGTATGTTTAATTCATAGTGTTAAAGTCAGCACGAAGCCGCAAACCCACCACAGTTAAGTTCCTCCGGTGTTATCGTGGCCACCGATCGTCCCTGGATCCTTCGCGGATACTCGCAGGTAGCGGCTGCCTGAGCATTACCCGACTCCGCATACATCTTCAGCAGCTCCGCCAGCCACAGGATTTCACAGTCGCAGTGAAGAGCGTTTGAATCCAAACGCCTGCACGAAACAAGAAGTGGCCACGACTCCTGTTAGCAAGCTCAGACTATTTACAGACAAAGGGCAATCTCAAATACTGTTGGTGGTCACTTGCTTATATGCATTCTGACAGTCTTTATTACAAAAGTGTGTATTATTTTTACTGCATGGGTAGGACTGTGTTCAAGCATGCAAACAAGATTTCTTTTCTAACTCCAGCATTCAGTGAAAAAAATCTGTATTTAGATGTTATACAAACCTTGCCTAAATAAGGAACATATACAAATCTCCCCACAGTTTTTTTCTGCTTAATACTTATTAATGCAGTAACTTCACAGTTAACTTGACATTTTTACAACTTCCCATTTTGCTGATGAGGCAACTGAGACAAAGACCCACAGTTTTATTTAAGTGCTAAGCTCCCATTGAGTTCAGTGAGTCAGTAACCTCCTAAACCACCTGCCTATAACGAGAACCCATAAATTCTGTTGACTTTCTTTCCAGTTACTACATGGGACACTGCTTTCTAGCGGAGGGCCCTAGTGGAGGAGAAAAAAAATTAAGTACAGAAATCTGTGCCATTAAATATATCTCTATATAAATAGGAAAAAAAGTTGCATGGCAAAGCGACTTTAGTTTGGTGTATCTTTGGGGGTAGTTACCTTTTTTATCATTTTGATTAATATATTTTCAATATGTTATATTGAATAATATATTAGAAAAGCAATCAAAAGAAAATATCCAAATAATCAAATATTGAAGGATATCACACAAGGAGAAGCTGTGTATATTATTTAGTCTGCATAACAAATGTCTGGTAGTGAAACAAGACCATATGACTACAAATAATTTGAAGACAGGAAACAAACAAAAGGATTTAGTCAGTCACTAAAGACGGTAGGATACAAAGCAATGGTCTCACTCTATGTAACAACCGGAGCATAGTTTAGGAAAAATGATTTAACATTTAAAACAATTACACAATGAAAAGCTTTGTCAAGGAAGATAAACATTGCAAGATTAGATACCGTATAAATAGATTATTTAAACTTTCTTTAGTTTGATAGTAGTGCAGTTTACTTACAGTCTCTTCATAGATTCTAAGTGACTAAATGTTCCAGGAATCAAATGAGCTATTCTGTTGTTATGCAAAAATCTGTTAAAAAGCACAGAAACATGCATGTAATAATTCCAATTTTGACATGCATACATTTCATTTACATTCTTCTGAATGCCCTTGAAGAGAAAGTAATTTTACAAAAATTTTTAAAAATGAACCTTTTCCAGTAATTCACTGGCTGCTAATTTTTATATAACTTCCAAGGTGTATTTAGTGTGTCCACATGGGAGAAAAGAAGCCATAAAATGATAAAGCAACCAAAACGAAGGGAGTTCAGAAGCAGTCAAACAAGCAGCTCAAAAAAGTAATTCCTGTAAGGTAAGCCCGAAAAGGTGTTCTTGGCAAAAGCTACTTAGCAGTTGAAATAAAAATTTTAGCCTAAAAATAATTTACAGGATGATAAGAACATTGTTTTCTGATTTCAAACATTTGATTTAATTCAAACAAAGAAGCAAGCTGACTCTTCTGTATCTTACCCCAAGATAAACAAACTTACAGCCTTTCAAGTTTTGGAAGATGGGTAAAGGACTCAGGTTCCAACGTTTCTATTTGATTAAAGTGCAGATACCTGAAAATATGTTAAACAGAAAGAAAAATGCTGAAACAATTTCCTCAATGAAGGTGAAATATAATAAAGCATTTTGCTACTGCTTACACGTGGTTTACACATCTAAATGATGACCATGATGCAGTGGCTTAACTTTCTTCCAATATCATCTGAATCCTGCACTTGAATCTGAGAAATACAGGTTGTGACAAACAAGGAGGATTTCAGACCACTATGTATCGTGTGTGTGTCTGCATGTATACATGCAAAAAATTGACTGAAGACCTTTCCTTTGGAGATTTTCGAGGTACTACTTTGAGCACTCTTTTGCAAAGTCCAGTTTTCATGAGTATGCATCCTTGAATAAGCATATGTGAAAAAAAGAAAATCATTTTTAATAGGGAAATGTTGCATGTTGTTTTGAAAATATTTACAGTTTCCAGTAGAATAACATTTTTAGCAGGCAACCATTTTCACTTCTATCACATTACGTGAAAATTTCAAGGTGCTGAGAATGCCACGAATCCTGGCATTTAAAGCTATTAGCTCTCTCAAAAGCTCAAAAGACAAACAAATTTATAACATAAAACCTGAGTCATTCCTAGACAAAGAGCTTCCTAGCAATTGGTGTAAAATTAACCACCACAGCTGTGCTCTGGTTGATGCTCTGTTGACAATCATGTAAGCTCTTGATATTATACAGCAACAAATATCATACAGCTATTAATCCTGTAACACAGGAAGAGTCTAATGGAACAGGGTAATTAACCAGATTATTAATCTGCAATGGTGTGGCAATGGGCTATTCATAAGGACTTCAAAGGCAAGCACATACCACTACTGACTGTGGTGTGTAGGTACCCCACAGCTTTGCAGAGGAGAGAACAAAAAGGAATTGATGGAATTGTGAAAATGATTTATAGACTTTGGATCCTGATTATATCCAAATGTAACCTCCTGAAGTTTCCTGCCTGACTGCTACCTCTGACAAACTTGGGAACATCTGGAGAGACTGAGTATGCAGAAACCACCATGGGCTGAAGAATGAAAAAGCCCATCATTTCAAAACAGACAGAAAATCTCAGTCCGCCAAATCTTCTGGAAAAAAAAAAAAAAATCAATCCCATAGCACGAAAAGTACGAAGGCCACGGGAGCTCCCCTGCACTGCTCTGCTCCCTGACCTGAGCCACGTGGCTGCCGTGGGAGAGCAGAGCGGGGCCGAGGGGAGATGGCTGTGGATGCTCGCTCCTGCGAGCGCTGGAGGGCGCGTGGGGCACTGAGGCCAGGCGCGTGCCTGGCAGCCTCCCAGCTCCCCGCCAGCGGCACGGCCAGAGCACAAGCCAGCGAGCGATGCCAGGCAGCAATGAATGGGGACCACAGGAAAAATAAATAAAAAAGCCAATAAAGCGGCACGGATGTGATCAGGCACATCTGAGCGCCAAGCCTGCTTACAGCCAGTGCAACGTGCGGCCACAGATCATCATGAGAACAGAGTTTGATCCTGTTTGCATAAGGAAGCAAGAAATGTGTAATCACACTGTGCCTGCCAGTCTTCAGCTCCCTTTCGAAAATACTGGCCAGCCTCACCTAAATTAAAAAGACAGATATCTCAAAGACAGCTACCTCCTGCAAGTTTCATTCAAATCAACAGTGGAGAGACAACAGACCCCAGCTAGGCCCAGTCCTGAGGAAAGGCTGGTGGGACGGGGACAGTACCTAAGCCTCACGGCACTGCTCTCCCACCTCCACCGCAGCAGCAGCTCACAGCTAGACAGCAACAGGAGCTGTAAGTGCTTCCAAAGCAGCTTTGCTTTTGGATAAAAAAAAGTTACAGGCACCATTTCTTCTTGTGCAGCAAGCAGTGATTTTCTTCTGTTTTAATATAGTTAATTCTCTTTGCATTTTCACCATTCATGAGTCCCTTGCAAATATATCTCCTTATCTACCCGATAAAGCAATCTTCCTAAGTATCTCTTGTATTTCTTTGGCATGATCTCTCGTATTTCTTTGACACTAACATGGAAAGATTTGTACATATGGGTAATACCTCTTACTAGAACAAATAAAGTTGGGTAAACCAGGCACACTGAAGCACATAATACCTTCATCAGGTCCATGGATCAAAGGCGATATTAGCAAAGATGGAAAAAGAGATGGCACCTCTCTCAGATTGTTTAAGTGATGCACATTTAATTAATCTCAAAGCAACAGCTCCTAACCGCTGTTCAGTATTCCAGTCTACAATAATTTACGATGTAAATAATAGCTTGTGTGCCTGAAAACTCCTCTATTTTTTTCCATCCAAATTCATCAGTTTAATTAAAACAATACTTCTGTTATAAACCTTGCCTTGTTTACATCCTCAGATCACTGCAGATACAACTGCAGTAATCCAGGCACTGGAACCCATTGTAACAGTCAACTTTACCTCATCAGAAACCCTGCTGACTGCAGTAGCGCAAAAATTAAATAATGAAGCCCAGCTAGGAAATACTCGGAACTGCTTACATGACTATTTAGCAGGGCTTTGCGGGTTTTTGACCTGTGACCTCAGGAAAGTCCTGACCAATTTCTCAGGCTATTTATGAACAGAATAAGTTGTTAAATATGTGGACAAAATAATTAGCAACAAATGTAACTGTAAAAAAAAAAAAAAAAACAGATGCAGAAACCAGACTGTCTAACAATAAGTCTACAATAAAAAGAATAAAAAATTCTTGGCTGTACAACCTACACTTAACTCACATTTTATCAGTTAGGTTACTTACATTCTTTTCTTGTATGAACCACAGTAATGTCTTTTTTAATAGGATTTTTAGTTTTTTAATTAATATGAGAATTTCTTGGACTAGAAATTCATCCAAAAGGTAATCCTATTCAAGAAGTAATCTCACACTGTCATGTCAAAGACATCTTTTATGTTCAGAGTATAACAGGCTCTTGAAAAAAAAGTAGTATGATGGAATGAATTTGGTATTAAAAATACTTTCATGCAGCAAATTAAAAGAAGAAGCATGCAAGAACAATTTTAAAGATCCTTGTGTCTTCCTTTTTTGATTCTGAATTCATTATCAAGTAGGAAACAGAAGGAAAGGAAATATTTAAAGGAAAAAAAAAACTAAAACACACCTAGAGGAAGAAAAAGATTTGACCAAGTAAGCATAGCACAGATTTTCTCTTTGTTATTTTTAATCTTGGAGGATGAACATGTACAGTAAAATTCAATACCGGTGTCATTTCTTTTCTTTCACAGGAGTAAATTTAGGATCATATCTTCCACAGCATAATATTATTGTAGAGGGTTACTTTTACCATATATGCCAACTGTTCATCTTCAATAGTATCTCCACATCTTTGGAAAGTACTTAAAATTCATTACTAAAGTATAAACTATGTTCTGAATATTTAAACGCTATGTTTGCCATTTTGATTATTTGAAAGAGAATGAACAGATTTTCCTGCCCTACCCAGGCATATGACAAGAATTAACAGCTTAAACCGCAAGGAAAGAGATTTAGATTAGACATTACAATAATGGTATAAAGTACTGGAACAGGATGCTTAAGGAGATTATTGAACCTGTTCCTTAAAGACTTTCAAAATAAGGCAAGGTTCCAGCCATTTACATTGCTTGACCACACCTGATCTTATTGTAGAATAATAGAGAAATACTGTACTTCTCACACCTTCTCTCACACCTTTTTATTTTATATTAATTCTATCTCATTTTCCCTACTGTAGGTATTTTTAGCAGTGCAACAAGACTTTAATTAAGCTCATCTGTGTTAAACACACATAAATCCTCACATGTTTATGCAACAAGCAGGAGCTCTTTGTAATATAAAACTTTAAAAAAAAATCATAGCAGTATTTGAAAGCTACTGAAAATTAAGTTGAGGGAAATAAATAAAATGAATAGAAGAAGCTGCATCATAGCATTTAAGATAACATTTATATATTAATTTGCCCAAAGAAATGTATATATGAATACAAACTGCAGCATAACTCTAGCAACAGCTTACAAAGAACAAAATTAGCATGTTAAAAGAAAATATGTAATTAGTATTCCACTACGAATAAACACATTTAAATAATTCCACGAGTTTTTGTCTCCCACTAGTTGAGGACTGCGGAGAAAGCATTTTGTCCCATGAAAAGCTCTTAAATGAGATCTCAGAAATATAACAGAAAAGTCAACAACAAGTGCATGCATCCAGAAATAGACTGAACTTAGAGCTCAAATTTGTGATTCAAATACTGAAAACTCGTGACCTCCCAAGCCAGGTATGTGTGATGTTTCAGGTGGGAATCAGTGGTCTACGCACAGGCATACAGAGGCAGCTTTGGTTGCCTTTCAGGCACCGTGGCTGACTTCCAGCTGCTCCAAAAAATGCACGTTTCCTGCAGGTTTGTGTCATATTTGCCAGACCCAAACATATGTCTTGCAGATACAGCAGGGTCTAAACTGGTCCTAAGTAGCCTCTTTTAAACCGATGGCTTTCTCCCTTCACGCCCTGCCATGACTAAAGAGTTAGGTGATGAAATATGTATGGCTCAAGTTCTCAGTGTGTTTGAGCACCTAAAAAAATGCCAAGTGTTCTCAGAATTTATTCTACCACAAGTGAGTTTCAAGGTCTGATTCAAAGATCTTATTGTCCTGGCAGAAATTTCTGAAGAAAAAGATATTTCTACTACATCAGCAGCAAAGAATTCTGTCACGGAGGTTTTAGTGGGATACTGCCAGCAGTATTTATGGCTGCTGTTCTTTTTCTTCCCTTATACATGCAATGGTCCTCGTAAATCAAACTGTACTTACAGCTTCTTTCCATTATTGCTACTGAAGAATGAAAGAAAAAAATAAAAATAAAAATAAAAACAAAATAAAAAAAAAAGTGTTTACTGTGCAGTTCAGTTAAAAAAAAAATCAACCACCAGATTCATTCTCTCTCATTGGAACACAGGAAATTACTGTGAAACGAGTGTTCTCCTGAGGTGTGGAGCCACCACCTCTCTTCTGAGAACTCTGGTGAGCAAGGAGATGAGTGGCCAAGCCAACACGCACAAGTTGCAAAATGTCTTTAATAACTCAAGGCCACAGAAGCCTACAACTTGGAACTGAGCAATTGACACATTATTGAAGCACTAGTGATTCAATAAATGGACCCCAGTGTTTAAAATTCTACATGGAAAACAACAATTGCTATCAGCATGCAACTAAGCCCTACCAGTTGCTGTCAATATGCTGCAGTAATCATTTCTAGAGCGGGAAGAAGAGGAAGAGAAAGGTGTTAAGGAAATCAATGACATTTTTAAATGTTTTATAATTACCACTTTTGTTTTCTGCAGATGCTCTTCCTTCAAAAGACATCTACCATACCCTAAAATGAGCCTGCATGATTTTGTACACCATCTCAAATGTCATTTTATTTCACGTACACACTACGTCCACTAATGTCCTCTAGAGATTTATACTAAGAAGGAAACTGGTCCATATCATAGTAGAAGAAAGATTTTCAGTCCCCAAAATTCATATGCTAAAGACTCATTGGTCTACTATTGTTATTTGACAGATTGTGAAATGGTGATGTATTTATGTCTCTTTCTGTTTTTCTAAACATTACCATAATTAATGCATAGTAATGCTTTCTGCTTATAAAACAAAACATAGTTAAACCTAACGGAACCAATACAGTCAGTTTTCGTCATGCTACTGACTGCATTTTCATTTTCAGTAGAGATTTATCTTCAGTCATTTTACAGGAAAAAAGAGTAAGATTTTAATCTTTCTAGAAGACAAAGATTACTGAAACATCTACATTACAATGAACTTTCTTACTTTTTAAATGTCTGTATAAGGCATTCATTAACATGTATCAATAATAGTAAGTTCTTAATTTTAAAATCTCTTACTGTTTTAAAATATAACAATACCTCAAGCGATTAATACTACTTTAGTTACACTGGCATAAAACAAAGTAACTGCTGTAGTCAAAGGAACTGCAATGTTATAAAACCTACAGAAATGAAATCAAAATCTCTCTCTAAGCAATACACATTAGTTTTCAACATTTTCCACAATTATGCTGCTTCTTCGTCAAAGCTATTTCATAACACATAGGGACATGGGGAATGCAAATCACAAAAAAAAGACAAACACAGAAATGAGGAATTTGACACAGAGATCAATTTTGTTTTTCCACATGCAGATGATTACGGGGCTCTCTGACTAACAACCCATTGAGGGCAGACATGCAAAGCATGCAGGCAGGATGTATGGATCAGGACGTGCACTTTTCCTCTGCAGGGGAACCATGGAGATGACAGCACAGAAGAGAAAAGGCACTTACAGTTGTTCTAGAGAGGCAAGTCCTTTAAATGCTTGCCTGTCAATTGACTGGATTTCATTCTTGTACAAATAGCTGAAACAAGAAACAATCAGTAATATTAGTACACAAACAAGAGCTACATGAAGGTGGAAAAGAAGAATTAAGTTGACACATGAAGACAGTTTTTCCACTACATATTAGGAAAAAAAAATACAAAACAAAACTAAACACATACACATAAAATACTTTGTCCTTGAGAATTCATCCCAAATGTTTGCCAGGAAAAACAAAAGTCTGGGGCCTTGTAGGCTGTCACCCAGACGGTCTTTGGCTTCCCAGTTCTCACTGTTATTACTTACTACTTCTTTGCCCCTCGGTTTCTTGATGGGCTTGCCAAAAGTCAAAATAAATTAAACTTAATGGGACAGAATTGCATCAGGCTGCCTTTACCAGAACACACTGGCGATGCCATTGGCTTCTTGTTTTCTTTAAAATATCTCATCTGGATACTGGTACAAATACTCATATTATGATAGAATTTGTCTTTTGACTGGACTTAGAACAAACAGTGAGAATTTTGATATCTCCATCTCTGTCACCTTTTGAATAATTACAAAAGAAAAAAAATACAAGTCAGAAGATTGGTATTGCATCAATAAAACAGCATTGCATATTTGTTTTATCACTTATAAAGATGGACATCAGGTCCCCATTGATAGTATAAACAGAACAAACATATGCAGAGTACCAGTATGTTCATGAGTGCTGTCTATACTTATTCCACAAAATTAAAATAAACTTGCTTCTGGATGGATCAGTGTATGTGCTCACGTTCATCAAGCTTTTAACAGTAATGATGGTTTAGTGAGAGGGTGCTTGAGAAAAATCACGCAGTTTAGCTGATAACATCATTTTCTGCATGGGGTTCAATGTCAGCCACTCTCTTTTTGTGTTAGGTTAGGAACAGGTTCTCAGTAAAAACTTTCTCACAATTATTTGACAAATGGTTTGAAACTGAGTTAATCAGGCATGGATGTCTATGAAAAAGGGGTGATGAGACTTGGGACCACGAATGGCTTTATTAGCTTTATTAGTAGTGTGTTTGGCTTTTCTGTTGTTACAGCTTTCAGTTATTTACTGGAAACACTGCAAACTTCTTTCAAGGCAACAGATAAAATACTTGCCCTGCTGGAGCTGGTGGCAGCTTTTACACTGACTTGACAAAGGCCAACACTTCACAATAGGCCTTAACAAGAAAAAAAGTTCTAGGCATCTGATGGTACCTCATGACAAGTTTGAGGGACAATATGGAGTAGTGTCTTTCCCTTGAGTCTAAAGTTTTCCATTGTATCACTTGCCAAGATCTGAACACAATAATATATGTAGACTTAGGATTGCTTAATTAACATAGACATGCATCTGAACAAAAAAGTACAGCTCCTCCAATGACAGAATAATCAGCAAGCAAAAAATTGTGAGGTTCTTAAAATGTCCAAAAGTCAGAAGAAATTAAATCAGAAAAAATAATACAGTCATCTGAAATGCCTGTAAAAACTTAGAAATTCATTTCAAAAGAGAGAGGATATATATGTTTAGACTCAGGTTTACCAACCCATTTAAGGGTCAGTAATATTGCATAGTCATTGTGATTTTGTATCTCCTTATTTTTCCTGTCCATACAATATTTATTAAATTCCTACCTTTTTCTCCAGTGAGAATTTTAAATACACCATTTCTTCTCACCCCTTAGAAAATTTCAATGACCAAACAGCCAAAGTGCTATTTACCTTTCTTATACACACCCTGCTTAGCAGTTTGGAAATTCCTCTTATTCCTCTGAGTGCTAAACTTCTGATCAGACCCAGGAACCAGAGTGGTTTCAGATGCCTTTAATAACTGACCTCTGTTAAGTAACTCTTGTGGGTATTTGATGAATTTTATTCAAGAAAATAGAATGAATCCGACAAAAAAAAAAAAAAAGGGGGGGAAGTTTTATTAGAGTCACTGCTGCAACTTTTATTTATTTTTCTAGAGACCAAGTAAGGCAGAGTGAAGAACAAGGGTCGGTTAGTGGAAGACTGGGATAATGACTTTGTAGTTTTTCAGACATTTACCACCATACTGCTGGGAATGGAGTAACTTTTTTGTCCACATTTGGAGCTTTTACCAAGCCCCTGTGATGGCACTTAATTCAGGATTCAGCTTTAAACCACAGCTTTTTCCATATTGATCAGAAAACCCTCAAATGAAGGACAGTCAGCTGACCTCAGTGCATCACGTCCCCCATCCACAGAGAAACCCTAGCAGTCCCAAGGCTACAAAAAGGTATGTATGTCCTACAATAACCACACTTTCATTTTGTTGTAGATGTTTCCCTGAGGATATTAACAGAAAGAGAACCTAATGCTCACCTAATGAGGAGAGGGGTGACAGAATATAAAATGCAACTAAGTAGCACTCACAAAAAAATATTTATGTCTTTCTAAAATGCTACTTTGCCTAGCAAAAGAAACTTTGCCAACACTGCACTAATCTTAATTAACACATAAAATAAATTAAAATAAAATTTTATCCTAATCACATTAGCAGAAAAGTGATTTAAAGTAAAATAAGGGACAAAGTAATTTATCACTTGATTTACTAAATTTTTTTTCAACTAAATCATTAGGGTTCTTCAAAGGATGAGTAAACAGTGGATTAAGATGACAAGGGAATATATTCTATTTGGATATTAAATTATTTTCTGGCAATTACTACTGTTTTCAGAAGGGTTCACCAAAAAATAGCTCTTTCCAGAAACGCAAGCAAAGCTGATAGTGGTCAGAGTTACTGGCCATACACTTGGGAAATGAACAAACAAATAGGTAATCAGTTATAACAAAATTAGAAAAAATAATAATTTTAAATTAAAAAGAAAAATCTGTTAGATCCCCTATGAGAGTAATTTATTTTTTTTTTAATGGACTGTATAAAAAGTCATGTCAACATGAAGTGCAGAGAAATGAGATCAGAAATAATCAGAGGTGTTTTCAAAGGAAAAAGTAACATAACCATGACAGCAACAACGGCAGAAGGCACAGAATAAAATGTGAAGTAATCTGATTTCGGGAAGGGTGAGGTCAACAGCTCTGTAGTTTGGCAAACCTAAAACATATCTTCTACCAGTATTGCTCCATTCACCAAATGCAAAGCAAATCTTGCTGCGTGTTCCTTCTTGATATTTCCAGAACTGACACGTTCCATACAGTCTCAATTCCCATTTATCAGTTACTTAGCACAACTTTGTCATGTCTGATTCCTGACCTTTCCATTTCTTATTAAGCAAACATGCCTCAACGGTGTTGCAAAATAATTTTTATTCTCCATTTTTATTTCTATCACTTCCTTCACACTAGCTTCTAGTTTACTGCTCCATAAATATAAAGTAACTTCTCTTTACCTGAAAAGCTCTTTGCATTTGCTAATCTATATTTTACATTTTTTTCCATATCTCCTCCCCAAATTCTTCCTTTTATTTTTTATTTTTTATTTTTTATTTTTTATTTTTTATTTTTTATTTTTTATTTTTTATTTTAACCTCACTTTTACCACTGATGATTCCAGATCTTCTAACATCTTATATGTCAAAAGAGTATTCCTGCAATTCCCAATTGTCTTCTGTCTTGGAGAATAAACTGTTGACTTTCAGGATCATGAAGGATCTTCTACAGTTTCCACAAACCTGCCTACAGCTGTATTATAAGGTTGGGTAGTTTTTCTTTCTCCTCTTTCAGTAATAACTGAATAACTGAAGCAAAAAGTTATTCAGTAAACTGAGTAACTCACAGGAAGTCAATTAAATATATTCAGTGTACCATATACATCATGTATGAGCAGCAACAAATTACAAACATGTTGCCAATTGTTTCACTCATATTAATACAACTTTTAAAAAGTTTATTTTAGACATCAGTGTTTACATTTTTTTTTTTTACATGCCCCCATTTGCAGAAGGGGAAACCAAAACATTATACAGAATTACTAAAGTGCAGAAAGAAAGTATATTATGGATGAGGTCCAAGCTACTACTGCTTTTTTGATCCTTTCCAAAGAACTAGATTGCCAATACTAAGGGACATGAAATAAAAAAGAAAGGCAGAAAGGCAGAAACAAACCTCTTGGTTTCATAGCAAAACAAGGATAATGACATCTATTACTCTCTGACTTTTGGTATATGGATTCAGACAAATTATTCCCACAAACAGCACAGCAAGATCATGCAAAACTTATGTTTACAGAACTGCAAAACATGTTTATAGAACTGTCAAAAGTTCAATTACATAAAGAACAAGAAAACAATCCTAAAAAATAAGCTTCCAAAATCATATGTGCTTAGTTTTGTTTTTATAATTTAGGGAACAACTGTTACAATTATTAATATTTTTAATGCATAGAAAGCTGAGAAAATGCCATTATTCTGTCAATTTTTTTTTTCTCCAGACAGACAATTTTGAAAACAGGCACATCTCATAAAGCTATAAGCTCAATTTCAAACACAAATAGTACAAAAGAGCGTTTGAAAATTCTGAGACTTCTGTGAGATTTCCTTGGAAAAGCTTTGTCTGAAAGCACAAAAATTGATCTGCAGTAAATACACAGGAATGGGCCTTAATACCTCTCAGACACTGGCTTTTTTAAATTTTTGTTATATATACTGTATTATGTTTCATACTTACATATTTTATATATGAGTATATAATGTATATTTGCAACTATTTTATACATACTTATATATAAGCATTAATAAATATACTTATATTTTACTAAATCAAAGACATTGAGAAATGACAGGCTTTCTAGAGCCTGTGAAGCCTAAATTTTCAAAACCATCTGCCACCCAGTACTTCAGTTTTCATAAGAACACAAGAAACACCACGGGCTAACAATCTCATTTTATGTAATAGAACACAAGTTATGTTTGCAAATATCCATAGGATCAGGCCATCCAAAACCACAATTATTCTGGATGATTTGGCTATATAATATTAAATTCCAAACAATATTTTAACTTTTTAGAAATAATATAGTCTGTCCCCCTAATTTCTTCTTCGGTTGATTCTATTGAGAAAAAGTCTGTTTTGTTTCCTTTGTTCCATAGAATACACTTAGCATGTGCTTACTCAACTGAACTTTTCACAGCTAAACTGTATTCATTTGATACCTTTGAGCCTTCTGTGCTGATAACTGAACACTACCAGCACTTTTTATAATGCTACAGCTGTACAGTTCTGCTGAACATTTATATCACAGCCATTAAAATAGGCAAAAACATCATCTTAAAGTCTATGTTAGCAAAATGGGCAACGTTTTTAGAGAGCTCTCTGCAACTGAATGAACTACCACATTTAACTTTACATTCAAATTTTACAGGGATGAGAAAAGAAAAGGATATTTCACTTAAGAATATAGATACACATTAATACATGTATATGAAAACAAACATAATTCAGTTAACTCTATTCAGTCTTTTATTGAACTGAAAAGAGAGCATAGTTCAGATTTACTACAGCTTTGCAAAAGCAATCATGTGAAAATAAAGAACTAATTAGAGCTGATTAATATTTCTACAAAGCTGCCAACTATCGAAAGAAACAGACATCCTGAATTTAGGAGACTTTAAGTACTCCACTACTATTTTGTATCTCAAGTTACAAAGCTTCACCATACAAACATGTCTTGTAAAAATATTACCAACAGATCATGGACTTTAATAATTCATTGGGGATATTCTGTTCAATATTCTCTTTCCTCCTTTTCTATAGAGAGTAAACAGTTTTATTACTGCAAGACAACACACATAAAAATGAGACCAGGAAATGTGATCAAACACAGCTTTGAAAGCCAAGTAATGTGTCTATAAATGTATGTGATTTTTATTTTCCTCCATTCTCCTACCTCCTTTAGAGCTATTCAGGCTGCATTCTTGAAAACTAGATGGAAGATTAAACTTCTGAATTTTTTCCAAAACAGTGAACTCTCAAAGTCACCATTTTTTTCTGTACTGCACTCTAACAACGACCAATACGCCAAGACAATGGAATAAGACTTTTCAACATGACACTGCATAAGGAAGACTCCAGAGTTATTATTCAGCTTTAGCCTTTTTTACAAATAAAAATAACAATTTGGGGTGTCTTTTGCTTATTTGGATAATTAATACACTTGATATGTCTGTTAAAAATGGAATAAACTATTCTTAAAATATGCAGGTTGCCTGAAGACATATACCATGCAGTCAATCATGTAAGTACTTTTTCATTTTGTTTGACTTAATTTTTCTCTTATTTTTAAGTCACATATAGTAAACAGCAACTAGTATGTCCTTCAAAATCCACTGCCTACGAACAGATGTTGAAGTCTACTAGCAAATCTCAAATCACCTACTTACACAAACAGATTCACAGTTGCCTCTGCCCCATAAATTAATTTCAGTAATTTTCAAAGCAGTTTATCACCTGAGATAGTAAGTGAGATTAAAACACTTTCCATTGAAGAAGTTCAGTTACGTATTGATACAAACAATATCAAAAAAAAAGTGGCATCCATTTAACTTACAGATATTTCAGATTTTCAAGGTCTTCAAATGCCCCACTAGGTATTCTTTTAATTTGATTGTTGTTTAGAAGCCTATAAAAAGATATAAACAAGCACTTATTTTAACATACAAGAACAGTAGGAAAAAATGTTGGTGTAAATGTAGCATGAAAAGGAAAACTTAAAAAAGTAACAAAACAAAAGGCTTTTTTGCTAACAGGAACTGTTAGAAGAAAAAAAAGCTAGAGTGTTTACAGCTCCTCAGTCACTGCCTTGCAAGAGTAAAGCTGGGAAAAATTAGACAAAAATAAAAAAGAAATAAAAATAATCTAAAAACTGAAATAATGTTGCTTTTTGTAGATATCTGAGATGAAGATGAAGGAAAAAAAATATTGGTGCCACGATTACACAGAGGGTTGAATATGATAAAGCTGACATTATCAAAGATTTGTCATTAGCACGTTCATTTAAGCAACTTTCCCTGAAAGTTTCTTAGCGCTATTCTGTGTACTAGGCCCTTTACATCACACACGAACACAACTGCCTGCATTCACAAATTTGCACTCAGCCATCACTAGGTGGTTTTATGAAGAGGAGGGAATTCAAACTTAGTGCATCCCGTCTTTATCTGGGACTTGTGGATCTCAAATCAGCAATTTGAACAGTTAAAACATGAAGCTGGATATCTGGCAGAAATTGTAACTCAAAACTGGGGCTCAACTGCAAACAGAGGTATGACCAAAGGTGACTGGAAGTAGGGATAGCTAGTGAAAATATCTTGATGGAACTGCTCTGGACAATTAACTTCTGGGAATAGCACTGTCATTTTTTTCTGGTGTGAATATACAGTACAATACATTTTTTGACATGTGCTTTCAGGACAAATAGATAATAATCCAGAACTCACTGATATTACTGTATTCTATTTCAGTTCACACATTTCCAGAAAAAAATCAAATTTGCAATCCTAAATGATGTACAACTGTCCATCTTAATTCTTCCTCTCGTCTGCTAATATATCAGAGAACAGAAACATGCTTGCATCTGTTTCAAAAGTGATGTTTGAAGGAATGACAAAGGAAACACTAAGTTAAAATTATAATGCACATATTGTTTGCATTATGGGTGTGTAAAAAATGTCTTTTACAAAGCATGATCTTCTCTTTACACGCATATACAGTAACAGATATCTCCAAAGGAAGCTCAGTAGGAACAAAACTTTCCAAATTCTGCCATCCTGGCTGGTACATTACAATAGGAAAGTTCAAAACATTAGAAACAGAGTTTGTCAAATATTTTGTAGCTGCAACACATCTGAATACCTGAACCTTTGAACAGCTTTGTTGTGACTCATTATTTAATGTAATATTACACCTAAAACATTTAGCACAATTTGGAAAAAATGATATAGTAAATTTCTGTCTTTTTTGTATTTGCAATTAAAGAATATTAGAATGTTAATAAAATGTTAGGATATAAATAATTTCATTTTATTTTAATAGACATATACCTGGTTTTGTTTTCAAACACTTTGGACCTAAACCTCATTTCCCTCACCTGTGTAAATACTAGAGCTGAAATTTATTTAGACTACCTACCTGTGAAATGTGAGCAAATTTGGCACAGTATCAAGTTAACCATATTAAATCAAAAGGGGAAAGGGCCTTAGGGCTGAAAAATAACTTACAGTGTGTTCAAGTTTTTAAGCCGTCTAAATTCTCCAGGCTGGATTTCTTTAATCCTATTAAATCTTAGATCTCTGTGGAATAAAGAAAAAAAGAATCATGTTATTAAGAGCAAAACAAACAAACAAAAATGATGTATTTTTGCATATGAAAAACTAAACTAAGCACAAGTCTTTGTGGACCACGGTGACCAACCTCCATCCATAAACCATCACTTTGGATGAAGGGAGAAGCAAAACAATTCCACAGTTTGACAGTGTTCAGCAGAGGATTCACCAAATACAGCCTCAATGGTCAATGCTGAAGGCTGCATCTAGGCTGAACCTGTGTTCGTGAAGGATGTTCTCCTCCACAATGAAGCATCTTGTAATGGGATGTTGAACTGTATTTCACTCGATTGAATTGTTCTCATGTTCTGAATGCTGCTTGTAAATAACAGAATAAAACTCTAGAAAAACTGGGATCAGGAAAAAGCTCAGGAAAAAGAAGAGACAGCTTTCAATACTTCTAAGCTACTCCACTCTTCTGTGTACGGAGGCTTAGGTGCCTTCTGTTGGACTGCTTTTAAAACCTGTAAATCCAGCTTATTTAATTATCAAAAGTGAGGAGAAAGTATATATTTTCACCACCTTCAGTTTCCTGTTATGTGCATAGCTTAATGAGCATTTCTCCAAGAAGGAAACTCCGATTTCTCAAGTGAGATGCGGAAGAGAGAGCAGTTACATGGAGCTACAGCTACTCGGAAACAGATTGAACCAACTCATTTGGATGACCAGTAAACCTGTGCAAAAGGAAAAAAAAAAAAAAAAGGAAAAAAAAGGCAGGGGGAAAAAAAAAAAAAAAGCAAAACAAACAAAAAACCTGAAAGACCATGACCACCGTGCTTATTGCATTGTCATTCTCAGAACACAAATTTATCAATTCCTTCTAAAAAGTAGGACATAAACATGTCAAAACTTCAATCTTAGCACCAAAATCAGCCCTAATTAAACCATACATACATGCTGTGTTTTAACAACTAATACATTATCAAGAAGTCTCTCTGGAATTAGAAGTTTAATCAGGGGAATACAGAAAAGCAGACAAAAGGTCAGTTGCACATATAACTGTAACCCCATATAACCTGTACCGGCTGTACATACACACACCAGTTACATACATATAACGGAGGGTAGCTGCCTAAAGAAGTCTATTGCAAAGAGCATACTTAAGTGTCATTCCTCATGAATCAACCCATCAGTGCTTAATTCAGTTCTGGAATAATGGCCTCAGTAGCACTTTTTCTCCATAACTGTTTTAGGATGCGGCCTGTT
Organism: Anseranas semipalmata; assembly: GCA_013399115.1. Classification (NCBI taxonomy): domain Eukaryota; kingdom Metazoa; phylum Chordata; class Aves; order Anseriformes; family Anseranatidae; genus Anseranas; species Anseranas semipalmata. Next base: position 269,363 of record VXAA01006247.1, on the reverse strand, counting down.
ACTCACTGCAATGAAAGGACAAGGCATTTTCTGTTTGCTTTACACTCCACCGAACTATTTGATCAATGACTGGACTAAATGAGAGACACAAACTGCTATCCCTTATTTAGATTCAGTATAGTCAGACATGCAGGGCAGCCTCCTTATTCCCAGTTAAACTGAGATTTAGAAGCATAAACTGTGATAGCTTGATTTTTTATTTTTATTTTTTTAAAAAAAAAGCACCTTCTTTAGTTACGGCACAGAGTTATGTTTTGTGTATTGTTCACAGAAGAAATAAGCATTTATGACACATGAAATACACATTTCCCTGAAGAGAAAGGGGTGCTGCCTAAGAGTCACTGGGTCTTAGATGCTGAAATTTTGATGATCAGAAGGTTTTCTGAACAAGCATTGTATGTGGTAGTGTGCACTAAGAGAAGATACAGCATATTCATCTCTAAGCACTATTGATGTGACATTCCAGTTCAATGGGATGTTTTTTTATATTATAGAATCATAGAATGGTATGGGTTAGAAGGGACCTTAAAGATCACCTAGTTCCAACCCCCCCCGCCATGGGCAGGGACACCTTCCACTAGACCAGGTTGTTCAAAGCCCCATCCAACCTGGCCTTGAACATCTCCAGGGATGGGGCATCCACAACTTCTCTGGGCAACCTGTTCCAGTGCCTCACCACCTTCATAGTAAAGAATTTCTTCCTAGTATCTAATCTAAATCTACTCTCTTTTAGTTTAAAGCCATTACACTTTGTCCCATCACTATACTCCCTCATAAAGAGTCCCTCTCCAGCTTTCTTGTAGGCCCCCTTGGGGGAGGGGGGAGGAGGAGAGCTTTATTGTATTTCAAATAAACATTTTTTTTTGGAGTAAATTTTTAAGTTAAGCAATCGAAAGTGGAAAAATCCAATATTCCTGAACTGAATATTGAAAACTGACTATTTTTCAAAGATTCAAAATGCCATTACAGCTAGTAAGTCCCACCTAAATGAGGCAGGACTTCTCAATTTGTTACATTTTTTTAAAAAAGGTCCACAATTAAAAAACAAATCTTTACCCAAAGTAAGAACAGCTAGAATGCAGAAAGTCTTTTTAGACTTTTTCTGTCTTTTTAGACATTCTGCATTCTAGCTGTTAGAATATACATTCATCCATAGAATATACATTCATCCATATGGAAAGCAAGCCTATTTCCTCCAGTGAAGCAAAGCCAATAAATAAGCACTTAACTTCCATGAATGAAATTAAAGACCCAGTCCTCCAAACCAGCATCAAAACATGCACCATTTTGGTGTGTCAAATCCATTCTGCAATAACTCACTATGATAACTCTGGATTAGCAACACCAATCAAAATAATTTATATTATTTTATTATCACTGCACGTGATGCTATTTTATCCTAAATCCTGACAATATTTGCCTTCTCATATTAACTTATTAAGGCTAAATAACAAATAATGTTTGAAGTCTTAGCCATTTGCTTTTATTCTGCATAAAGGTATTCAGAAAGAGCCATTATAAAATACAGCACCCAAATTTTCTCTAGAGCCCAATGCATTTGGTATCTGTATCTGTAGGTAAACACTTCATAGAAAGCTATGAAGACAAAAAAACATTCTTATAAAGATCATGTTTTGTTTAAAGTTAGTCTCACAATTACTAAATTGGGGGGAAAAAAAAAAACAACATTAATCTAAAATGGAGGATTAAGATTTTCGTACATTCCTTCAGACGAGCTCTTCCTTCCAACTAACACTTCTAGAGTGCTAACTTAAAGTTTTTTCATCAAGTTTTCAGCACAAAATTTCCTAAAATAAAGAGTGAAACAGATCACAAATGCTGCTCAAAATAAAAAATACCTCCTTTTTTCATTCTCCAAAATTGTTAAAATTATGCTTCACAAGATATTTCTTGTACACAGAGGACAAAAAAAAAGTTAATTCATAACCACTGTAGATTTCTCAAGAGAAGTTTATTTCAAACTGTTTTAATTTCCTTATGTAACAGGATAACAAGCCATGGTGTGGTGGTTTTACCCTGCTGGGCAGCAACTCCACCACAACCACTCTCTCACGCCCCCTCCTCAAAGGAAAAGGGGGAGAACATAAAATGAAAAGGGCTCTAGGACTGAAATAAGGAAAGGGAGATCACAACAGACTCAGCATAGGGAGATTAATATAATTTATTACCTATCACTAACAGACTAGAGCAGTGAGAAACTACAAGCAAACTACAAACACCTTCCCCCATCCACCCTCTCCTACCTCCTCCCCCTGAGCTGTGCAGGGGAACAGGGAATGGGGGCTGCGGTCAGTCCCTAACGCTGCGTCTCCGCCGCTCCTTCACGGTCACTCTCTGCCCCTGCTCCATGTGGGGTCCCTCCCACGGGATGCCGTCCTTCCCGAACTGATCCTGCGTGGGCTTCCCACAGGCTGCAGCTCTTCCAGAACTGCTCCCATATGGGTCCGTACCACGGGGCCCATCCCTCAGGACCAAACTGCTCCAACATGGCTCCCCCACGGGCGGCAGCTCCCGCCAGGCCTCCTGCT
>VXAA01006247.1:253941-266508 GCA_013399115.1 Anseranas semipalmata | reverse complement strand
GGTCCCTTTTGGAGCCGGCTGGAGCTGGCTCTGATCTGACATGGGGCAGCTGCTGGGCTCTGCTCACAGACGCCACCCCTGCAGCCTCCCTGCTACCAAACCCTTGCCATGTAAACCGAATACACATGGATAAGGGAAATAGAGTATGCATTACATACTTTAGTTCAGGGTTTTGATACATGCCATTTACATAAAGAAACCGGAGAAATATGGTTTAAATACGGTTCTGTAAAACAAGTATTCAATTGATAGGAAATAAGAGAGAGAATAAGATTAGTTACTGAACTGAAAGGCTGTATCAAGTAGAATTGGGCAGACATCTGTCATAAGGTATTAAATATTTCAAGACAATGATGATAGAAGACAAAAGTAAGGTTATTAAGTATATAGATGCTGGCAAGTTTGGTGTAACTACAAACATTCTGGAGGATGTTTGTGATGAGAAACAAGCCTGAAGTTATACATCCCTGAGAAGTGGAATGAACAGTGAAATTAACTGAACAGCCGTGAGACAGGGAACAACCAGAGAGCCACCAGTTTTTCAAAAGTCAATAAAGGCTTCAATAAACAACAACAACAACAAAAAGCCTCAACCACCAACGCCATACCATAGTGGAAAAAAGCACATACCACACAAAACGGGAGCACTGTTTCTCAGGCCTGAAATGTCATCCTCCCATGGTATAGACCACATCCAAGACCAGCTTTGAGAACTGCATGTCAAGGGACAGGAGAAGAGCTCAGAGCAAAAGCTGACCAGCAACCAGGGCACTGGGACCTGTCCCCTTGGAGAAGGATGGCAGAAATAAGGATTGTGTTGGACTGCAGAATAACTACTGGTAGCTCAAGCAAGGCCATTATGATCCAGATCTTCAAAATACAGATCTTCAAAGACATTTGTGTTGCTGAAATCATGTGGTTAATCAGCAGAATGAGGTTCTTTGTCCCTTATTTTTTCAATCTAGTTCCTGCCCAACCATGCTGCCACCTTTCTTGTTACTCCCAAAGTCTTGTTCCCTGTCCATTTACTTCTCTTTCACCTTTATGGGTTTCCCTCATTTTGTTTTTACAAACCAACTGCATCCCTGCTGTACGCCCTGCTTGGCGGCTCGGCAATCCCGATGCCCACTGACCTGCCAGATGGCATCAGAAGTAGAAGCAGTAGCCTGAGGCAGTCCACCTCAGTTTTTGACTGTCATTTTTTCCCCTTCCTCATCAGTTACCAATTATTACTGAAAGGAAAACAATAAATGAAACAACCGATAAAAATTATGCACTTATGATGACAGCGTGGGATGTTAGAATACTACAATATTTTTTGGATAAATATCCAAAACTATCATGCATTCATTTCTTTTACATAGAGGATATAAACAAATCTAGCACACCTACCTCCTAATTCAGATTGTCTTCTTTATTATATATTTCACAGTGAAAGCATTTACTCCTTCAAATTATACCTAGACAACACAAAAATTCTTTTAGGGAAAAGTACGCTACTGTGACTTTCTTGTATTGAATTCTCTGGGCTTGTGTTCCTGTACCTAAGCATCTTCTGTCACAGCAATTCTGGCTGACCTCCCTAAATGCTTTGCTAACATCGTTATCTCTTAGCTCTCATTCACAAACAGCGGTCAACTATGCATCGTAAACCGACTACTCCCAGGATTACTTTCCTGGCCCTGTGTCATCTGCTCCATTCTAACTCATGGAGCACGAGCAGGAAATGATCGGGCAAGCGTGAGGTTGCGGGGGCCAAGAACGTGCCAGGGAGCACGCTGACAGTTTAGCACTTGGACGCCCTTGGAGGCACGCTCCAGCGCCTGCGAGCAGGCTGGGTCCCATGGCTCTGCTTGCAGATGCCAAGCAGCACGCAGCAAAGGCAGTGCAACAAGCAGATGCTTAGCAGGCTTCCTTTGCTCCGTGTTTTAATGCAAATTGTAAGATCCACTTCTACAGCATATAAATAAGTGCAAAATGAATAAAATAGCCCTAAATAAAAAGTTGGTTTCATATGACACAAAAATGGTGAATATCATGCGTCTAATTTCAAAATTTGCTGAACTATCTGAAATGATGCCTCTGGTTTGCACTTCTGTGATATGTTAAATTTTAACACAAAGTATTTGTTTTCTTTTTTGTGACAGAGCTTGTATTAACAAGCAAACAAGAGCTGGGCTGCAGATACTTTTTGTCTGGGTGAAAATAAACTCTGATAAATTCCTTATTTGAGCTAAATTTGTCCATTAGTCACCGCCCCCCTTAGACTGCCTATTCTTAACAGTAAACTAACATTTCCAAATTAGCAACCAAAAATAACTTTTAACAGCATTTTTATCTAATTAAACAAGATGAAAACTTCTAAATATATAAATATTAAAGAACATGATGCTGCTGTTACTGTCATAGATAAACTAATTTTCCCATGGCAGCTCTTTGCACTCCACAATGCCCTATTTAAGTTTGCCCTGGCAAACTTAGGTAATGAAAACTGAGCTCTCTGTTAACGCATTCCGACAGGCAAGACAAAATTTGCACACATAACTGCACTGCAAGCTTATAAAAAGTATTCTGTAAAAGATATACTGAAAGGCATTAATGAATATTTGGAGTATGAAAATCACACAGCAGGATGTACAGTGAGCTATATAGCTTTCAAATATATTGAACATCGAGCAACTTACAAGAGAAGCCAATTAAAGAAGTTTGTTATTGTTCTCTGTTTGAAATATAGGAATGCCTCATTAAAAAGAAACTGCTTTTATTCAGAGCAAACCATGCATGCACTGAAATTAAAACTGAAACTACTAAAACTTTTTTTTTTTTCAATACAAAATCTACACTAAGTGTAGTTTTCCTTTATCCTTTTGTTTTCTAATTATTGCAAAACAACATACTAGGAAGAGAGTTAAGGCTCAAAATTTCATTACTTTTATAAAAGACGAAACAGTGTACGTTAATAATCTTACTGCAGATTCCTTTTGGCATATGTTTGACTTTTAAAGGCTCTGTTGCCTCCTGAAACTAAGAAAAACCAGGAACTGTTCTAAACAAAACTGATCAAAAGCAGGGCTGCCAACACAACGTCATGTACTTTTCATTTTTTCTGTTTTAATTGATGTCAGAAAAAAATGATCATGACATGAAAACATTATCTTAAGATCTTTAATAAAAAAGAAAAAGCAAAAATAACATGTTCAACTATAGCTTCATTCATAACCATCTCTCTCAATATATATACATATAATCAGCCAATTCTAAATTATGGATATAGAAACGGTGTATAATGTGATGATTTACTTTAAAACATTTCTCTTGTGACATAGTATATGTATGCAATACACTGTCATTCTCACCTCGCACTCACATGCGCGAGAAATGGTGCAATTACAAAGATTTCAAGTCTTTTATCACAACTAGAACTATTCTTTCTATTTTTATAAATTATACAAGTTTTTTTTTTTTTTACTATATAGACTTCTATGAATTAATTATGGTGCACTTAAACCTCAATGCAAAAGCCTTCAGAACATTAACTTTAAATAAAACATTTTATAACAGCAAAGAGAGCTGAAAACATTCAGAACTTTGGTTATCCATCTTCCATCCTCCTGGCTGCAGGATGGAAACCAAAGCAAAAATTAAACTGAAGGCTCATTTGCTCTTTGCCAAATTGCTCATTGCATATAACAGTAAGATTTACAAAACATAACATGCAGAAATACATATAGATTCCAACTTCAACACCTGGAATCACCAACATACCTCCCAAATAATTATATCTTCAAAATCTTACACTAATGTAAGGGATAAAACTTAGTTTACTTTGGTCACTTTTTGTTCTATTCTTAAAAAAAATGCCTGAGAGAACTTCTCTACATGCAAGTGGAAACTTTTAGGCATGATGTGTAAATTTCATCTTCTGTTTATAGTTCTCCTGATTTTGATAAAGATGAATGCAAACCTAGGCTATAAGACCTATTTCCCTCTCAGATGAGAGAATAAATTTTGAATAATACATTTATTTGTTATTGTTCACTGTTGAGGCTAAGGAGGACTAACCAAGCATGGCTTGTACTAACCCCAAATAATTCTGTCACGTGAGACTGCATTTAGTACTTTTGGGTAGACCTGCTGTTCCACATCACCTATATTTCCAAACTGTAGAAGATTCCTCTAATCATTTGTAATCTACCAGCATTTTTCATAATTTTTTCTTGTCCAAAAATGAAAAAAAATACTACTTTTTTTACTTAATAATATTGGATGCAATCTACAGGACAAACTAAACACTGTTTTACACTTACAGTTATTCAGTTTGCTCTGGAAGACTATTTTCCAGTGTACCGCTGTCATATATAATAGACTATAAATCACATTGATACCTTCATTCTAAGAAACACTACATGGCAATTAGACTAAGTGAAACAAACAAACAAAAACATAAGTTCCAAAAAAAGTAGGACTACCAGGTTTCTCCAAAAACAGCTGATGTTTGAAACATAATGTTGACACATTAATGACTTCTATTATCTTCATTAAAAAGAAAAATACCACAATATTTGCAATTGAAATCAAATCTTGCATCCTCATTAGCAGTGAGGGTGAGTACCTCATTACACCATTTCACAGGTTAACTGGTACTGTAGCATTGATTTAGGACATGAACGTTCTTAAATTCAATTCTCTGCTAGATCAGAGATATTTCCTCAGTTCAAGAGAAGCAAAATCACCACAGCAGCAAAATGGAAATATCTGGAAGGATGCTGCTGTCCTAAGTATCTTAAAAACTGAAAGTTCTCAAATGTGAAGTTTAGACCATAAAAGTACAAGCCCTATGCCAAAACCCCACTCCAAAGGTGGGCACTTTTAAAATCTCCAGTGAAAATTATTTACAACCAAAACTCTTCATCTGCAAGTAATTGTAATATAATGTTTATCACTTTAATTTGAGAAATTAAAAGGAGTTGGTGGCTTTGGTTTGATAAGAATCAGCAGGAATAATGCAAAATGCTTTCAAAGGATGGTGTCCTCATTGTTATAATCTCCCTGAAACTCAGAGATATAAAAAGTGAAAGAGATCTGGGTGTGAAAGCCAATGTATTCTCTTATTCATCTGTTAAGGCTGGTTAATCAGCACCAATAAGAAAAGACAAAACAGAAAAATAACAATTCCCTCAGCTGCATGATATAGACTGAGTAAGGAAAAAAAAAAAAAGTACAAACCAGTTAATGTCCTTCTCCTTTAAAGAAAGAGGGAGAAATTTAATAAATGAAATAAATATTAGATTAGTAGATCTATTGGATTTAATAGGTTACATAAATAATTTAATTTAAAGAATGACCATTGCATTGATCATTTGTTTACCTCTCTTTAAATGTTTTAAAAAGGTAGGAATTGTCATAAGTGGATCGCTTCATCATTGGCAAATTCAAAAGAAAGAAATAAGAGAAACACATTAATTTTTTCCTAATAGCTGAAGATTAATTACAACCCAGCAGAAATAACCTATACCATAAATGCCAAACTACTATGTTTCTCGACACAGAACAAAAGAACTGCAAATGCCAGCAAGACTACATTGCTTATGTCTACTTTATTCTTATTCTTTTTTTATTCAAGGTCATCCCAGCAGGAAATGAAAAACAGCCATCAGCATAGTAAAAACATTCAAACAGAGCAGAGCATGAAAATTGCACAAAAGAGGTTATATAATCAAGTCAGGGCAGTAACTGGATGATGTCAATGGCACTTTAATGCTGCTTTAACTACTGCCCTGTAAAAAAATGTGTCACTTTGTTAAACAAACAAAGAGAAGTCCTCCACTTTAAAAAAATAAAACCAAAACCCACTTTCAGCTATAGCACTACTTATATTAATCTTCACTACAGCATAACATTTTCTAGAATACCAGAGGAACCGAGACATTTTTTTTTTTTTGCCCAATTTTAAGATTTAACCTCAGTGATTCTTTTAGAAACAAAATTACATCATTCTCCTTTTCTTGGCAATTCATTTTCTGGATTAATTCTACCCCAGTCTAACTACTACATACCATACGTGATTTTCTCTAATTTGCATTGAGAGATTTTATTATCTGTCCATCAGCATTCAGCACATAAAATAAGGATACTGCACTTCAAGATGGGAAACTAAAACATAATTCTTGCATGGTAAGTGGCTATTATAGTCAATAACATTTAGTATACCATAATTTTAGTAAGAAAAGTGAATGGCAGGGTCATAATTATATAGAAATCTGTAGAATAGGATGCAAAACATTTGGCAGTACTCACCTTGATCATAAAACCATGCTTACAAAAATATAAAAATTTAAATCTGGATTATCTTTTTTATTATTATTATTATTTAAATAATGCCTGATTGGCACAATGAGGTAAGATTTGTTGAAAGGGACTCTGAATTTATGTCTTAAAAAATATATTTATCAGGTGCGGTTTTGGTAAATGGAAAGCTTATGATCTAGCCTTCTCCAAGAGCTAAGGATTTGTTTTAACTAACAATTATTTTGCCATTAGAGTTGAAAGGAAAACATTTAAATGTGAACTCAATGAAATGCAATACAGTATTGTCTTACTAAGTCTGTAGATCCCTCTGCTGCCCCTGTTGCCAATTTTTCCAACCAACTATGCAGTGCCATTAATAAGACTCAAGCAGGATTTGCTGGTTCCAAGTTTTATCCACATAGGCTTAATTGTCAGGAATTACACATGGAAATTTTACTTTGGCATGATCTTGGCTCTTTGTTTTATCTACAGATAAGACAGATAAAACTCTTCAGTTTTCCAAAATCCATCCACTCCAGAAACATTGTATTTTGAAATTATAAATTTTATTTTATAGTTGTTTCTAATTCTCATGCTATGTTTAAGAAAAAAAAAAAAGTGAGAGAGATTTAGAAGTATGGGTAGAGGTAATGCTATTTGTGCATCCTGAAGAAATAATAAGAAAAGGTAAAACCTGTCTTTATTCCTCTCAGGGGTACCTATTTCTAATATGAAACAATGAAGAAGGTTGTTGACAGTACAGTCATGACTCACAGATGATTATTTTTGACACAAATATCCTTGTGAAAGGGCTGCTTTCATGGCATGCCTTGTGCCATGCCCAATAAAATAGGGCAGGAGAGCTGTGCATGATGCTGCGTTAAAATGAACACTTGATGGATAAGGTCTTTGATCAAACAAAGAATGAACTGATGGTTGGTGGAGTCTGTATTGTAAAGAGATATTGATATGCTGAAATTTTTTAAAGGATTAGAGAGGTTCTTTTCATTTTCCTTCTCAATATTTACTGTTTCAAATGTACTTGTCAATCAAAAAAAAAAAGTTTCTCCTCTACAGAACACTAAAGAAGACGCCAAAAAGGGAAGCTGACTAATGTATAGCATACCAGGAATCACTGAAACAAATGCTGCAACTTTGTTTTGTAGTTAATAGTCATCTAAGTTACTAAATTACTACAGTGAAAAACCCACAAAAATACTGCTTTTATGCTATGATCATAAATTACTATTTTGTTCTCCTATCTGCTATATTGCAAAATAAATAATGGTTTTGCACTTTTCTGTCTCATGAAGATGCTTAAGTCTAAATTCTTGATCTAAGAAATACTGATATTCTCAGAGGAAAGAACTGAAGGCCAGAAAGAAACATTATTATCCTCTGATTTCCCACACAGGACATGTCCCAGAACAGTAGAAAAGTTCCTGTCTTAAGGCAATTATTTCTGACAGAGCTGAACCACGCCTTTGAGAAAAACACAAAACTGTGATTCAAAAAGACCATGAATCAAGCAAAAACCTAAAGCAAGTCATTCTGGTAGTTAACTTTTTGACTGTTAAAACAGGATAGTCTAACCTTCCTTGCAGCTTGAACGGGTTCATCTTCAGATTCCACTCACTTGAAGTAAACAGAGCTGTGAGTGAGAAGCAGCATTGACTATTTTTCTTAAAATAGGTCCAGAGGAGTTAAAGACTGAAGTTCATACATGATTTTTTTTTTTTTGCAGAAATTCTTAAAGACTAACAAAAATAAATAAATTTTAAAAAATCCTAAAACACCAAAAAAGGTTGGGCAGGAAAATACACTTCCAATTCTTTGTAAGAAGGGTTTTTCCGATTTTGCTCTATGGAGGATTACTTCTTTCTTTCCTGTCAAGAAAACGGATGCAGGTGCACTACAAGCTAATGAGTGTGCATATTCACAGAAGAAAACAAGCACTGCTACAGAAGTTACCCGTGTTTTACCCGAGCACCGGAGGTCTGATCCCTTCCTAAGCCTCCTCGTAGCTCTGCCATTTCAGTCTCTCTCCTACAGAGGTGCCCAGGCATGGGCACCGTGGGTGGAGGGCAATGAGCTCTGAGTGTCAGCAGCTCCTACGGCTGAAAATGTGGGCGTGAGTGAGAGCTGAGAAAGAAGTAACAAATGGAAGGTAAGCTAAAAAATATGAGCAGGAAGTGTGATTTTTACTGTCAGTGCATTTTTTGGACTTTTCTTTCACCAGGGAAGGCAGCTTCACTGATGCAGTCCTTGTGATCTTGCATTATAGTCATTATACCAGTTCAATGCCAATGACCTTACTAAAGAACGTCTATTTTGTCTCCTTCAATTCAAAAACTCTTTCAATACAAGATCCACGTCAAGCCAAAGGATGTGGAAAACTGAAGGAATCACTGCAACTAAAAATAACATCTAAATCTAACTCAAAAGCCTTTATTCATCATAAATCCATGCGTCACTCCTCCCTCTCTATTAGGCAGACTTTATCAGAACATATTTCCAACCGTTAAGTACTTTCCAGTAATTTCTAATATAGTGATGGTCATTTTGGATTCAAACAGACTCAGAGGTGTAGTTAGAATTTATCCGTATGCTTGTTCATATGGAATGCAAGGACGTTTTACTATTCCTATTAAAAGCACTATTGGCTTGCATGAAGAGTAGAAACAAAAGTGCAGGTACTCTATCACTTGGCTGCAGCCTGCCTTGCTGATGTCAGACAAAACGACAGCTCTTCCTTCCACTTAATGGAAAATCCCAGGTCATCTTACTGAGAAGGCTGCAGATCTTGGGACTGAATTTTCTGCTTCCTGAGGCTAATGAGAGGCTGCCAGAGTAGATAAGCTAGCAATTTTCTTGTTCTGCCTCCAGCTCCTCCTGCTCCTGGCAAAGAAAACTCAGAGCAAGAACCAAGAGTGATGGGGCTGCGTTAGGACTCCTCCGATATTTATCTCTTCATTCCTCATCAGTGCAGACAACCTCAGCACAGGCATCTGTGCATTCCTCCCTCTGAGGAGAGAAGTTGTTTTCTGCCTACGAAGACCACTGGAAGCTACCATTAGAAGAATTTCAACCATAAAATACCAAATGGAATGGCTTTCAGGGAAGGGAATCTCTGGAAATAGAGATTATTCCTTTCTTTTTCTTCTTGCTATGTTCATCCTGACATCAATATCAAAATTAAAAATAAAAAAATAAAATAAAACAATTTTAGAGCTACTTGTCATTTCCTGCTGCTACTCATTTCCCACTCCCACTTCCTAATCATCAGGGAACAAGCCATCTTACAGAATGTATCATGGGAATAAATAAAATATTAATAAGAAACATTACATTTTATGTTTTATCATATTTCACAATGTGTAGAATCAATCAACACCTACCTCATTTTACCTCTTGATACCTGCAAATTACAAATGTGTCTGAAATTTCCAAATCAGCATTACTAGTCTTGTGCGTTTTTGTTATTCTAAATTCTAATGGCCCCAGGAGATCACATTTATTGTCTTAAATAATGTACCCTCTTTATTGCAGTTCTAACATTGTCAGCACTAAGTCAACAATTAATTAAAAAGCATTTTTTAACTTCTGTAATTTCATCACGTTAACAAAGTCCTAAAAATACCAGAAAGAAGCATGAAACAGATAAAAAATGTTTTTACACATGTTATTCCTAAGGCAAAGAAGTTCATTTCTGAGTATAAGTGAAGACATCAGATAGTATACACGCTGTGCTACTGCAGCCTTCACCATTTTGAAGTTATATTTCAAGCTGATGTTTCCACTTTGAACAAATTTCAACTTACATCTTTCTTCTCCTCGCCTCTTGCCAGTTACAAACCAGCTATCACTAAGATGATATAAAACAATGCTTGGGCCACAGGAGGAGCAACCTCAGGCACTGCCTAGAAAAACACTGTAGCTAACTCAATGCTCTCATTGAGAGCTCAAGGCTGTCAATGAATCTTTACTGGTGTTCAAACAAAGAAAAAAGCTTTCAACCACATGCATATGCAACCAAAGGGAAAAAGTTAAAACATTTGATTAGTCTTACAAAAAATAGAATTAAAAGAAAATAGTAGAAATATGCCTGAAAGATTAATTTAAACATAAACCTGCATTTTAAGAAATGCAGATGTTTTCAAGTATCCACATAATAAATACCTAGCATGACAACTGAATAGATGGGAATAGTATTAATTAAAAATGAATTTGGGAAGGTCAGAACTGTAGACATTTCCAAAGCAATAAATTTTCTGTTCCCAGGCAAGGGCAGCGGGTAAGAGGGAGCACTGAGCTGGTGCCAAGGAGGCAACACGGGATGGGACCTCTTCAGCAAGGAAGTCCTCAGGAGTGCCACTTATGGTTCCCATCCCTCTCTCTGCCTGAACATGGCTCTCCAAGTTGCTTTACAAAGTAGGCTTTTTTTTTTTTTTTAAGGTTTTTCCAGAGGTCAGGACTATTTTGGTGACAAAGAGCAGCCTAGGGAACCAATTCACAGCTTCCCTCAGTGTCAGCAGTGGCTGAAGGAGTTCCTTCCCTCCTGCTCCTTTCCAGGTTACCTCTTCAGTAGGGCTAATACCATTGTTTACAGGTATCACAGCACATAAAAATCAGGGAAATGATTCACAGTGAAGCCACATGTTTTTCCCTTGTTTATTTTTCAGCTAATTCCATGAACTGATTAAGATGACAAAGGACAGAAATGAGCAACTACTGCTGGCAGCCAGAACCCAAAAGAAACATAAGAACCTCTCATAGGGTGTTTCTGTGGTATTGTTTTTTTGTTGTTGTTTTTGTTTTCAGTTTGGTTTTGTTTTGTTTTTAACTGCAAAGGGGTATAATACCCTATTTTATAAATTAAAAATGATGCAAAAGTTCCCAACCACCCAAAGAGAAAATCCAAACAAATCACACATATTAGCGTTAATATACTAAATAGACCAGCTACTTAAATACATTAGACTTACAATTTTCTTTTAATATGCAGTATAAATAGCCATCTCAAAATATATATACATACATATGTTCATGAGTACTATCTGCAGCCAAATATTAAAAAAAAAACTTAGTTTCAATAATAATATATACTCACTAATTACTTCTCAGCTATGAATAATAGGCCCTTAAAACATTGTTAATATTCAAACCTATATTTTTACACATTCTGGTAATGTATAATTTGCTAGTATTCTGCTTGACTAAGAATACTGCCATACTGCTTAAAAAAACAATGAAAAAAATCTTTCCCATAAGAATTATTTGCCAAATTTTAACTTCACCTGAAAAAAATCCTGTGGACCCACAGCTAAACTATCATTGCAGTAAGACTGGTCAGAAGGACAAATATATCCTCTAATCCAGAGGCATACAGATGCCAACTTAAGGCTGGGATTTCCAAAAGCACTTAGACACCTTAAGTCAAATTTAAGATGCTGAAGAGTCCAAGCCACAAACCCAGCACTTAACCTCTTAAGCACACAAATTTCTACTGGTAAAGTTTCCTCAAACATCAGATGCTGTGCAACTACAGCAGTGCCGTGCCTGAAATCTCTCTTTCTGTGGCTCTGCCGGCTCATACCCTTGCTCTGGTCTCCAGAGGGACAGATCCTTCCCATGTCCAGACATAGGGCTAAAGATAAGGCTGTGCTGAACAGACATTTTATTTCCCACCCACTGAAAATTTGCTACTATGCAGTTGAAAACAACAATGTATAGGACCAAAGAGACACCAACCAAAAGAAGAAAATCATTTTTTTTTAAATCCAAGCAGGCATTCAACAAGTTTTTCAAATCCTGGTGCCACTGGGAATTTCACAGAATCACAGAATCGTTCAGGTTGGAAGAGACCTCCAAGATCACCTAGTCCAACCTCTACAATTTCTTACATGTTGGCCTAGATATTAAAAAATAATGTACTTTATGGGCATCTATGTTCAATTCTCTCCAAAGTTCAACAGGAAAATAAATTCCACCCCGATCATCTGCTTCTTTTGCAAGCAATTTTTTTGTTTATACCGTCCAGAAGATTGGCACATGAAATATGAAATATGCCTTCAAAGAAATAAGGATATTTTCAAAGCAAAGTCAGCCTGCAGAAGCCAATAAGTAGAAAGAAGATATTTTAATATTTAAGGAAATTATATATGTATTGGGTTTACGTGGCATGGGTTTGGTAGCAGGGGGGCTGCAGGGGTGGCCTCTGTGAGCAGAGCCCAGCAGCTGCCCCATGTCAGATCAGAGCCAGCTCCAGCCGGCTCCAAA
>VXAA01006247.1:239985-253472 GCA_013399115.1 Anseranas semipalmata | reverse complement strand
CCTGTTCCCCTGCGCTGCTCGGGGGGAGGAGGTAGGAGAGGGTGGATGGGGGAAGGTGTTTGTAGTTTGCTTGTAGTTCTCACTGCTCTAGTCTGCTAGTGATAGGTAATAAATTATATTAAACTCTCTATGCTAAGTCTGTTTTGCCCATGACGATAATCGGTGAGCAATTTCCTTCTCTCTATCTGAACCCTTGAGCCCTGTTCTGTCATATTTTCTCCCTCTCTTTGTTTGAGGGGGAATGAGAGAGCTGTTGTGGTGGAGTTTAGCTGTGCATCAGGGTGAAACCACCACAATATAATGCAAATCCTACTCCAGATAAGAGACAAAGATGCATTTATTATGTACTAATGATGCATGAGATTGTTTGATTTTCAAGAACAGAGTTTAGGAAGGTAGTTACAGGGGAAAAAAAAAGGCAAGGCAAGGCAAGGCAAAGAAAGAGGAGAGAGGGGAGGGGAGAGGAGGGGAGGATTCAAATTTGGTCACAAACAATGTCCGACAAGCAAGGTAGGTGCTTGCTCTGTGATAGTGGTATTAGAAAACAATTCCTCATGGACATCCACAGAGAATAAAGGTAAATGAAAGGTAAGTGAAAAATGTCATATGAAGGATCTGGGTTGCACAGATATTACTGGTTTAGTATACTTTGGGAAGTCAAAATTTTGCCAAGATTGAAAAGATAAAACTAGTTTGAAGGTAAAATGCCGTGAAAACTAACCTTGATGTTGTTCAATGGTGAACTCCAAACCACAGCTTATTTCTTGCTTGATGTGTGAGGGATTAAAAATACACACCATGGAGTTAAAAAACTGACCTCCCTTATACACCTGAGTACTTGAGTACCTAGGCTGTATGCAAGTTATTTGCCTACCCCTTATATCTGTTCTCACAGCGTTGTTCACACTGTAAGTTCACTGAAAATTGAAAACTTCCCCTGTGCTATCTGTAAAGTGCTTGGCATGCTCACAAATTTCTTCAAAATGTATTTATATCTTACATCTATTGATGGATACATATATTTTAGAAAGATATGACCAGTATAAAGATCAACGTGAATGCTGTTTTTTTTTTTTAATATATATTTATTATTATAAACCTTGCTTTCTGCCATTTATTACTTTGCCAAACTGTTCAGCTGGAAAGCTGCAACGAACACTCCATCTCAGACATTTTAGACAGAGTTTCTTCTATTTCTACTAATTTTTGTGCAATTCTTCACATGCTAGATGTGTCCAAAACATATAAGGAAAATAGAAGATGTCAAAAATAAAACCTCTACTCTGGAAAGAACATGAAGTTGACACAGTACAAAGCACCTCAGAAAATACTCACATCATAATGGAAGACTAGAAGATTTTCCAGCTATGTTTTCAAAGCTGTTTTTAATGAGAAAAAAAAAAGAAAGATGTCCCAGCATATATGAAAATTTTAGAAATCTCAAGTGATTTAGCCACCTGGTGCAGTACTCAGGAAACAGAATATCCTGAGTTTTACAAAATGCTTTAAAAAAAGCATAGATGTTTCTATACAAAGGAAGGTCTTTACGGAGAGCCTGATAGTAATCGTTTACACTCCTGACAGCTATGTCTTCAATCTACACATAAAATTTGCTTTATCTATTCATAGAAGTCTAATGAATGAACATTTAATTGATTTACTTCAGCTGATTCTACCCCTACATGGGTGCTATCACATTTACTTCACCTAGCTTCACCTAGGCCAAGAAAATTAACTCAGCAAGTTAATGACTTGGATCTGGCCATAGCAAGCCACCTGTTCCCATAACCACACTGCTCTCACTGCACTTGGCGCCCTGTCACAGGTTCTCATTTCTTCCTGCCCATTTCTGGCACTTGAAACCAAATGTCTGGGTCTTCTCATAGGGAGATTGAGAATGTCACCCAAGTCAAAAACCTCACTATTATGATTCAGTTTATGTCTCAAAAAAATAACCTACCTCTTAAGTTTCTCTGAGAAAGTTTATCAAAATGCCATCAAGCCAAAACTTTTGTCTTGAACTCAAATTACAATTATTATCCCCAAACTCAACAGTGACAAAATATCCCCTAAAAGGCATCCTGCTTTGATAGGCAGCCTCCCAGCAGCAAATAATCACTGTATGTGTTTTACATGCACATGCCACACCACCACACTGCTGTTCCAGCTTTTTACGTTATCTGAACAGACGGTATAAGGAGACAGACAATGTATTTATTTTGTTTTTTGACAGGCTGGCAGAGTTACTTGTACACCAGACCACACACTGCTGTGTGGTCAATATTTTCAAATATTTTCAAGAAAAAAATGTTTTCTCACCCACCATTAAAACATTGTAAGACGTTGATTCAGACACACTTTAAAAATCAGAATATTGATGACAGATTTATTGAATCAGACATTAAATAGAATCCAACATCAGACAATAAAAAGTGTGATTTTATATTCAAATGGCGGATCAAAACCACAGAAAGACAAAATATTTACCTTCTGTAGAGCACGGTGGACCTTGGACAGAGTCTATATGCCTCTGAATTTAATGGTGTTGAGAAGTCTGAAAACTTGCACTGAATTTCATGCTGCCCTAGCTATGATGCTTGCACTGCCTGGAGATAAGCTGAAGCAAGCACAGACTTGCTTATGCTATATTTTATCTCCTATAAGGGAAACCAGCAGGCAAATAGCTAATAAAAGGCTACTGAATCCATGAGCCTGGCTAATGCAATGTTGACACTTAGCAGTCATCATCCTTCTTGCCAAAAACAGTCATTACTCTTGTGTACAAAGTAATATTGTTTTCCTTTTTTAGAGCAGCCAGGCAATGAGTGGAGTGTTGTAATAGGTGATTTAAGGGGAAAGAATGCTGAAACAAGAATTTTCAGAAAGATCTGGGGAGTGTAACTGGAAAGAGAATAAAAGGTCTGAAAGTCTGAACAACAACAGATCACACCAAAAAAGGGAGCCATGTCACAGCCATTAAAACTCACTTTGGAGTTAAATAAATATACTCATTGTTTTGCTTAATAAAAGAGAAAAAAATAAAATAAACAGAACACCACACTGTACCAAAGTATACAGCATTAATTCTACAAGCTTTCACAAGGTTCAAGAAGCCATGCCAGGCACTGCACAACCTCTTAAATGCCCTAATCTTTGCTACAAGTGACTAGTACATGTAAATGCAGATTAAACAAAAAGACAGGAAGCTGAGAGCCCACACCAATCTCTCCTTTGTGTCTTTCTCAAGAGGTTTGAAGATCTTTGTTATCTGCAATAAATCAAACATTCATTCCATTTTCTTTTTGAAAGAATCACTTGACTCTCATTAGCAACAGTAATAATTCCATACCAAAAATAAATAAATAAATAAATCAAATCTGGCAGCCAGATAAGCGAAGGAAGCAAAAGGAAATATTTCAGTCATTCTATTCCAGCTCGGCCAGCCCTCATTGCACTATCTCTTTGGATTGCCTTGAAACTCTGCCCATGTTTGCAATAATAAAGCCTAAAATAGGTTTTATTACTAATAAGCTAAAGTTATTTTTGTTTTGTTTTCATCAAATCCAAATGTAACGAATGATAAAGACAATTTGGCTCAGTTGCTTCCATTTTACTGTGTATAGCACATACACACTATATGTGTAGCATGTGTGTGTATATATATATGTATATAAACATACATGCACACAAGTTTTTAAAATATGAACTTATTTTTATACATAAAGTTCTCCAGAAAGATGAGCAACTATGAATACCTAGCTTGTGCGATGCAGCTTTTTAAACGTCACCTTTATAAACTGACCTTTCCTGTAAGGTGAAGTCCTAGACTATGAGAATGTAGCACATAGCTTGACTTGCTGGAGACTTGGCAAATGTCCAAGCCCAGGCATTACGCAGGTATACAAAGCTAAGCATAAGCTCACATTTGCAAGATGAGAGCTAGAGTGTTCAAAATATTTGATCACAAAATACTGTATAAAGTGGGGAATAATACTGTAAACAAACTACAATAAGCTTTAAAAGTCTCAGAAATATGAATCCAACAAGAATTGAAAAAACACCATTCTGAGAGATGAATCAAGATGAGTGAAAATTTACAATTTGTTTTTCCATTGTTCAAAATAAAATTGGGGCCTGCAAATATTAATCTAACACTTTCATTTTATCCATTATACAGAGTAAAATTTTCCTATAAAAGGGCATTTTGTAATTCAAAGAATAAAAAATTATGCTATTTTGCACATCACGTACTATTCCTCTTCTTCTTTTGTTATTTTCTGAATAGTTGTTCGCAATTTTTTCATTTCATAATAGCAAGAATAATTTCTTCTGTTATATTATGCTGTATTTCTTTCCACAACTTACCTGATCTAGGTGTTCCTGTTCCTGCTCCGGCAGGGGGATTGGACTAGATGATTTTTCAAGGTCCCTTCCAATCCCTAACGTTCTGTGATTCTATCTTTACCCCGAGCTCTTGTTCTCTTCTTTATCAGCTATACTTTCTGTTTTATTTTCTGCTAGACTTCCAACCTTTTAATTTAAACTTAGTTTCCTTACAAGCCAATCCATGAGCACACACGGACAGCATAATATTTATTTAGTATCTAAATGGCCAAGTTACATGTGGGAACAGCGCAAAGTTGTACCAAGAGAGGTTCAGACTGGACATTAGGAAAAACCTCTTTACTCTGAGGGTGGTCAAACACTGGAACAGGCTTCCTAGAGAGGTGGTTGATGCCCCATGCCTGTCAGTGTTCAAGAGACATTTGCACAATGCCCTCATTAATATGCTTCAACTTTTGGTTAGCCCTGAAGTGGCCTGGCAGTTGGACTTGCTGATCTTTGAAGGTCCCTTCCAACTGTTCTGTTCTATTCCATTCCATTCTATTCTATTCCATTCCATTCCATTCCATTCCATTCCATTCCATTCTATTCTAAGTTTCCTGCTTGCTGATGACACCCCAATCTCTTAATGAGCACTGACCTCACCTGGGAAATAACTCAGTAAGAGATACTCAGATAAATGGAGAAGGTTGGAATATTTATTAGTCATATTTTTCTCTTAGACGTGTGTTTACCAGAATGTTAGATGAGACAGTCACCCCTCTCCTTGTGTCTCAGATACAGCCCATGATGATGCATGGGATAGGCATCTCCCTGTTGTTTTTCCACCAGTCTTCTTTGGGAATTAGGAAAGAAAGAGTATTTTCGTTCATGTCCAAGCATCCATTTCTTACTCTTTCCAGTGAGTAATCCCATGTTTGCCTCCGCTGCTCATAAATTTCTTCTTCTTTTCAATGTCCCTCATGCCCATAAATTCCCCAAAGCAATGACGAAAAATAATATAACCCATCAGTTTTAATTTTGATGTTGTTTGGAAAAACTGAGTAACAGCAGAAGCACTGAAGCTATCTGTCAGCAGAACTGGGAAAACAAAACATTTAAAACCATGATTTTCAACTATGGGCTTAGACAGCAACACTAAGTGGTCCACACATCTAGATCATCTTCATGGCTTTCCAAAACATTTTAGTAGAACAAATGAAAAATGTTGGGCTGACCACAGTCCAAATTCCCAATGACAATCTTTTGAAGCAGCTAGAAAGCAAATATCTTACACAGTCCTGATGATCATATGAAGAGCTGTTGGCAGTAAATGGTAAATTTTCATAGTGAAGGGAGGTCACCTGAAGAGTTTCAGAGATCTATGATGGGTTCTGCATTGTTCAATACATCATAAGTGGAAGGAGGGCGAACAATGAGATGATCAAGTTTTGCTTATGATATTCATTTATTTTGACAAAGTCTGACTAGGAAGAACAGCAGAAGGACTTGTGATCAGTCCATGAATGGCTATTAAAATGTAGACCTAATGCACATAAATACAAAGCAATATACACAGAGAAAACAAACCAAACTTTCTAAATAAAATGGTAGGCCTAAAACTGATGATTACTACTATGGACAAGATCTTAAGCTACACTTGATGATTCCATGAAAACAACAGCTCAAGAAAAGCAAATATGATATTGAGAATTATTAGGAAAGGAACAGAAAATAAAAACATAGACCATCACAATGCTGTTCTGTAAATCTCATTAGCTCACATACCAGATCTGTCCTGCAAATACTGTGGAAAGTTGTAATTCCCTCACCTCAAAACACAGTAGAGTGGGAAGGGGGCAATTCAGATGATGAAAGCTCAGGAAAACGGACCTTTCAGTGAGAACACTACTTTACTTCAAAAACATGCTGACACTGAGACAATGGAAAGGGATTGAGTATTCACCATCTCTTCCAACAGAAGAAATCATAGAATCATATAAGTTGGAAAAGATCATCCAACCCTCCAATCTGACCTACCAAGTCCCATCATCAAACCATGTCCCTTAGTGCCACGTCTACACATCTTTTAAACACATTCAGGAATGGAGACTCCACCACTTCCCTGGGCAGCCTATTCCAATGCCTAACCACACTCTCCATGAAGAAATTCTTCATAATGTCCAGTCTAAACTTCCCCTGCAACAGCCTGAGGCTATTTGCTCATGTCCTATCATTTGTCAACTGAGAAAAGAGACCAACACCCTCCTCACTGCAACCTCCTTTCAGGTAGTTGTAGAGAGTGATGAGGCCTCCCCTCAGCCTCCTCTTCTCCAGATTAAACAACCCCAATTCTCTCAGTCACTCCTCATAACTCTTGTTCTCTAGTCCTTTCATCAGCTTCATTGCTCTTCTCTGCACATGCTCAAGCAACAAAATATTCTTCTTGTAGTGAGGGACCCAAAACTGCACACAGTACTCGAGGTGCAGTCTCACCCGTGCCACATACAAGGGGATAATCACTTCCCTACTCCTGTTTGCCACACTCTTTCTGATGCAGGCCAAGATGCCACTTGCCTTCTTGGACACCTGGGCACACTGCTGGCACATGTTCAGAGTGGGGGACACCAAGAGAAGTTTAGCAACTTGCAGGCTTCACACAAAAGACAACAGCAATTTACACTATGTAGTTTTGCATAGTACTCCTTGCCACCAAAAGTGATGAGTGTAAGTAACACTGGAATTAATTGAAAAAAAAAAAATAAAAAAAAATAAAAAAAGAGGCTAATCAATTTGTGGAGGAGAAATCTATCAAGATTTACGTATAACTTTGAAATCATCTTTAGCTCAGAAAATCCATAAGCTGCAAATTATTATAGGGATGAACCACTACATATTTGCTCTATGCTGTCTACTTGTTTACAAGCTGCATTTTCAGTCACCCTTAGAGGACAGATATTAGGTCACATAGATCTTTGATTTTACTCATTATGGGCATCTTTCTGTAAATAAATACATATTTAGCACTTTAACATTCAAATGTTACATATTTACTGGTCAAAAATACATCTTTGAAAAAAGATGGAAAACAAAAATTATATTATTAACTGTAACATAATACAATATATTCCTCTAGTGACAGCGTGTTAAATATACAGTAAGATACTCGCAGGAAATGATGGGTATGATTTTGCTTCACATTTTCTTCCCATTCTTCAACAAAGAATTTGTTGAAGGTTAACTTGCTGCTGAGATGACAGAAATACTTTCCCACTGGTGAATCTAGTGATTTGCAGATATGTTCTTTTAACAAAGACTCATTTGGATCTTCGGCTGCATCCCTCGGCAGCTTTCCACAAAGCCTCCCAGTAAATGCCAAACACTGTGTCAATATTGTTCCTTTCTCCCCCCTGCTAATGACCAAGCACATTCTGCATGCTCTGCAAGTGTCTCCTTAACACATTCGTGCCGTGGTCCTGGCTTATTCTATCAACAGGATAGACAGATTGCCAGGAATGGCTTTAGCAGGATTCACATCCTACACAGCCTCAGAAGCTTGGTATCCTTTGTAGCATCAATTTGATTTGTTGGTACTCAGAGTATAGGGTCTAATGGGCATGCCAGTAGAAATACTCTCATTTAGCAGCGCTTAAAGTAAATTACTTTCTGCATTGTACATTCCTTAGCCTCTGATTTTTACAAGTAGTTTCCTTCTGTTGAAAATATTAAGAAAACATCCTCTTCTGAAAATATTTTAAGCTTTTGTTTAGACAAATAAATATCAACATCTACATATAGATGTTTAACCTCCCATTATTGTCAACAGAAGACTAGTCAGTAGAGTCAGCATAGGCTGGAGAATGATTAGACTGCCCAAATAGTAGCAGCTTGATTCAGTTGTCCAACCAGTTGCGTCTCTTGGTCTAGATGTCCTAGGCTGAAACATCTGCTGGGAGCAAGCAGCTATCACACAGGCCCAATGGGAGACCTATGTCCTTTTTGGAGAAGCAGCTGGAGGCTAGAAAGGATTCCCTTACAGCAACCTAAATGGACCTGGATACTTACAGCTAGCAAATGAATCAAGTCCTAGGTGTTCCCTTTGGGGTGGCCTGATTCTTGCTGCAGTGTCAATTGACTGCAATGGGTAAGTTGCTATTCACCATTGGACACCTAACATGGCTGTGGATTCTTAAGTAGTGACACATAAATGTAGGTGTTTCAATCTTAAACTGAATTCTGCACTTGGTCATAAAATTACTATGAAGAGATAAGATAATTTTATTGAAATAATCTTCTACTTTCCCCCTGCTTTATGTAATTCGAGGAAATCATTGTTGGCATCTAATGCAGTTTGTGGCCCGGCCAAGAGTCTGACGATCTATGTCTGCATTCAGTTCTTCTCAAACACTTCAAGTAAACTTCCACTATCTGTTCATCTTTTTTTAAATGCTAAGTATATACAGACCTCCATTTTTTAACTGAAATCTTATACCAGTGTCATAAAAAAATTGCCTCCTATACGTAATACTTGATATACTTGATACTCAGCAGTCAAGTGACTGAGCTTACTCACAGCCCAGATTTGACACTACAATCCTTTGTCCTTCACAGTGTCAAGGTGTAATTATTTGCTGTCTTAATTTCTTAAGCTACTAGAAGTTTTCTAAAAGGCTTTCAAAGATCTTATCAGAAGCAAGGATCCTGCATTTTTTAGATGAGAATGACACGATGCTTTGCTGACGGCTAATGCACCATTTGCAAATGGTAGATCTGCAAATAGCATGCATCATGCTGCTATGATAGACCAGAGACTCCTGCACTGACAGAAATCATACATATCACCCATTTCTTTTCCCTAAATGCCTGTTAGGAGGGATAATGTTATCACAAATCAACATCAAAATGCAAAATGTCATTAAGTTTCCATTATCTGTATCTCTTTGGTAATTCATATACACTCCAAAGAGATGTGCGATTTGTGTAATTCAGTTCTTTTTTTTTTTTTTTTAATTGTATTAAGACAGATGCTCTTGAAAAGTGTTAATAATAATTTTCACTGGCATTCTGAGTACACAGCATCTGATTCCATGAAAATTATCATGGAGCTATGAAGAAAATGTAAGTACTTCTTGTCCTGCTGCCTAGAAACTCAGCATGGAATTAAAAAAACTAGCACGTTCCCCTTTCTCTTTGGATGGATCCTTGACATTTGCACTACAACCCAGAAGTTAAAAAAATAAATAAATAAAAAAGGAAAAAACTTCCCAATTTGTAGGATATGTTGGGATTGTGTAAACAAAAGCACTAATAAGCGACACTGTTACCTTTTTAATCTGAGATTTAATCTCAGCGATGACCTTCAAAAGCTACTCACCTGGAATGATTACAATTTAAAAAGTCCTACCAAGCTCTGATGACTTAAAATTATACTAGCTTATTGAAAAGGTATGCTATTCATAACAGACATGCAAGAGAGCCAAAGTAATAATTACTTGTAGCAAATATTAATACAAGTTACTTATTTTGAAATGTAATTTTCTCCTTAACAATTTGCATGCCATTCTTAATGCAGATCAAGTCCACTTTCTTTTGCGACAAATATTTTTGGTCAATTTTTACTTGCTCACAACACAAGTGAGGTTCTATTCTTGGTCAGTCTGTAGACCCAACTGCAATGAATTCAGTCATGCTCACAGAGCTAACAAAATATCAGAGAGCATCCAGGTGCTGCCAAGAAAAACTTTGGACAAATTTTAGTATTGGTCTGAACAGGTGTACCTAGGCCTATAGACAGGTTTGGGTTTTGGTCATGTTGGGGCAAGACACAAATACTAACATATTGCTTCAACACTCAAAGGCCCCCTGCCAGAATTACAAACATGATGAACTAGAAATGGCTGCAAACACAGAAATCCTTTGTGGATTTAAAATATCTTCTAAATAAATGCGAGTTAAGGTACAATCAGGGAAGAAAAGACAGCAATAGTTCCGTATCCAGAATTTGATATTCCTCAACCATTCAAATGGTCTAATACAGATATGTTTCACCAATTTCTGTGAGTACACCAGCACTCCATATTCAGTTAGAGATGAAAGGAACCTTCCAGGACAGTGCTGAAGGCATGAAGTGGTTTTGCAAATGACTCTGGAGGTGGGTCTCCACTCTCAAGGAGTCGTCAGCTTAGGACCTGCTGACCGTGATGCTGGCCCTGCTACTACAAAGAGGACTACGTCCTCTGTATATATAGGAGAGCAATCATCTCATCTTGGGTGGAACCACGTGCTCACACAAGGCTCCACAAGCACTTCTGAAGCTGGCAGAAGCCACTGCGCAGAAATCTAAACCACGGATCCCAGCCTGCAGCAGGGAAGGGGAAGTGCCAGAAAGTGGGGGAAGCAGGAGAGAGTGAGAAAATGTACAGCCAGAAGTAGCACTGGCAAGGTCAGCAACCAGTAATGTTATGAGCAGTTTTCAAAAGTGAGCCTGAGATTAGGAGTAGACATTTTTGATATGTGGGGGGAAAACATTTGGCTGCACTGTTGTTCTGGCCCCGTGCTGTTTTAATCCATAGAACAAATTATATGTGAAGTAGACCGAAGTCTATTCTGCTTCCAAAATGGGACAGTTTTCAGAACCAATGCTTGGAAAAAAATACATATATATATATAAAATACATTTTTACATATTTACAGGAGAAAAAAAAAAAAACTTAGTAATATTTTTACAAACTTACTTCACAGGCAACCTGTGTCTTAAGAAAGAAATAAAGCAGACAAGAATGTGGAATTTACCAATGCCAGTAAAAATGGGCTTAACCCATCAACAACACGGTTTGCAGGATTTCATAAGTCCATGTTTTAAAGGGGAAGGTGTTCAACTGAAATTAATTCATTATTTCTAATTATCTAGCTATCATCACCACAACTAAAAAGAGTGCATTTAATATACAGGCTCCAAATGGAAGACAAATATGACAATCAAACTGGCAATGAAATAACTGCTTCTTGATATTGTGGTTAAAAAGAAACCACTCCTGAATGTCGAAAGCCCTCTGTGGTTGACAGACTACCTTCACAATGCTGTGTAGAACTGCAGGTCTACAGAGTAGAAAGGTAAAAATGGTTGGTAAACCACACAGTAATTGAATGAGTACCTCAGACAGATGCAATAGTTATTCTTAAGTACATCCCAGAGCTAAAGGTAAGCCTTTACAGAGTAGGCAAGCCATTTATTTACAGTCGCTATTTTCAAACTACTGATTATTAAATAAGTCGTATCACTGTCCTGTGTCCCAGAGATACATATTGCCTGACTATCTTCTGGTCTGTCTCCTCCCCATTCACTACCATTCAGCAGAACCCTAGCAGAAAGAGTAATTGTATAGAAGTTGTATTCCAAAGACCTTACTTTATTTATAACTGTCCCCTAGTCAGCTGGTGAAAAAGGAGAATACCAATATAACCAAATGAAAAGTAAGGCCACCATTATGTTTTGAAGAATGCTGGTCATCCAAAGGCCTATTTTGAGAATTACCATTCTTTGTCAAGCTGAAAAGAAAAAAAAATGTAACTTCTTTTTAATTTCTTCTGCTGCCTTGTAAATTGCATTATGCCAGAATGATCATTCAGATTTGGGATACTAGACAATTTGATATATTAGTGGGGTTAGACAAGTATAATGCTCGCATTGTTCATACATTCTGCTCTGACTCACTGCAAGATTATAAATACCCACCATAAGGGGAGCTCCACCCTGGCTAGGTTCATCGAATACTTTTTGCTCTTGCAGGCCCTTCCACCGCTAACATGAAACCAAGCCATTAAGATTTGACTCCATACTCTAAAGATCACTTTTTTTTTTTTTTTTTTTTTTTTTACATTTAAGATGATTCACACAACTAGTTTTACACAGTTTCCTGTAATCTCAAGGCAAAAGGTGCTCTGTAAATGTACTTTGTTTCAAATGTAAGAAACATTAACCACCCACTTCCTGTATTGTTCCCTAAAAGGCTTACAAGTACTGCAGGACTAATCGGATTCTGCCAAAAGGCTGAACTTCTTGCCAAAGAGGGACTCGGTTTATGTTAAATGACTGTAGTCTTCACATTAAATAATACTTGGAAGCTGAAACACACCAAGGCTTTATAGATCCCCTTTGAAAATATCTGACAAAGTCACAAGTCAATTTATTACAGGAGGCCCTGCAAGAAAACTCCCAAGGCCAAGCTCTGCTCAGCTTCCACGGCTGCATGTGTGCAAGGCAAGGACAGGGCTGGTGCCAGGAGCCTTCTGATCCCCAGCAGCACAGAAGCGGGTCAGTGGAACAAATGGTTTCCTCGCAGTAAGCCTTGAAACAAAATTGCGTGTGATGGTTGTCTAGATCTTCGCAATTATTGTGAGGACGAAAATGGCTGGAAAGGCAACCGTTTCAGTGAAATCACTGTGGACGTTGACCGTTCACTGAATTTTATTGCCGGCGCAGTCCCGCTCAGAAGAGCTGAGCCCTGCCCCTGCAGGGGCTCGGCCAGGCGCCCCGGCTGGCACTCACGTCGTGCCCCATCCGGAACGCGGGTCCGCAAGGCCGCATGGCCTCGGGCTTTTGCAGGAACTCGAACCGGGTTAGTCCTCGGCAAGGCCGGCGTGTGGGTGCCGCTTTGCTCCCGCATCGCCACCACGTCTCCGAACGGAACGGAAAGGGCTCCAGCCACCTACCTATCCCCTGCCGATCTCCTGCTGCCAACCCGACGCGCTCTTCAGCGGGACACTAAGGACACGGCAAACTCCTTCCAGGGACGACGAAGCCCGCAGTGCCCGCGGGTTAACCACAGCTCCCACCTCCAACCGCGGCCCCCCCGGGGCTGGGGCAGAGCCGCCGCAGCGGGGCCGAGCCCCCTCCCCCGACCGCAGACAAAGGGCCGAGGCTCCACCGCCACCCAAAGTGCCTCCCACCCCAGGTATCCCCTCCTCCTCTTCCTCGTCCTCGTCGTCCTCGTCCTCCTCCCCTCTCCCTGCCTGCCCGGCCGCCGCCCGGCTACTCACAGGATGGTGGTTTGGGGCGAGACGGCGGGGACGCTCTCCAGCATCAGATGCATGCAGCGCACCGTGGTGCGGAAGCAGAGGCAGCGGCTGGGGCACCAGACGCTCCCGCGCTGCGGCGGGGGCTG
>VXAA01006247.1:227053-239763 GCA_013399115.1 Anseranas semipalmata | reverse complement strand
GCTGCGGGTGCCGCTCACCCGCCCTCGGCTGCATGGCCGGGGACGGGGGGAGGCCGCTGGGAGGGGAGAAGGAGAAAGGAATGGGAGGGGAGGAAAAAGAAGGGAAAAAGAAGGGAAGGGAGAGGGAAAGAGAAGCGAGGGGAAAAGAGAAGAGAGGAGAAAAAAAGGGCAAGGGGAAAGACAGGAAAAAGAATCTTGGTGCTGATTCCCAAATACCCCTCATGAACACTGCTCACAGCCAAACCTAAATTTGTCCCCTTTGCACCCGGTCCCACGGGGCACAGACGACACCAGTGACCTCACATTACCCTTATGGGAAGAAGCGAGTTCCACACAGCGATGTTCAGCGTCTACCCTGCTCTGGAAGACTCATGTACACAACCCCTGCACTGCCCCCTCTTAGTGCATTTACTGCTGAACCAGGAAAACCTTTCGGATTTTCCCAAAATTACACTCAGCTGATGTGTCTGGGTAGGTGTGTACACTGGCCAGGAGGTGAAAGACCACCAGAACATACTTGTACTTGCAGGAATAATGTTTGCGTCCTCAGCGCCTGTGATCTCAGCACTTTCTGAAAACAAATCATGCACGAGAATACAAAACTAGATTCCCTTTGAGATTTCTTACATTGCCCTAAAAGTATTGTCATTCTTCTGTGGAGTCAGGTCCAAAGATACCTTTTCTCCAACACTCCACCCTTTGACTCTCCCAGGCAAAGATATTGGCAAGTCATTTCTGTGACAACTGTCGTCACAACTAACCTATTGAGCATAACAAAAACACATTCTTTAACAAATTAGGGGTGTCAGCACCCCCAGTTCCACCCCAGAAATAACCCAGGGCACTTCTGCAGGGTTGCCTGGGCTTCTTTTTCTTCAGGAAACACAGGAGAGGCCATTCTTGCCTAAAACTCAACCTCTGCGATTCTTCTTACTCTGAATCTCACTGTGAGAAATTGGTTTTAGCATATGGGTCAGGTAATGAATCTACTTTTTTTTTTTTTTTTCCCAACAAATCAAACACCTCTTGGAAGAAATCAGAGCCTGTAAGTGTGCTGCGAGTGCTAGAAGTCCCTGATGAGCCCAGTCTCAGAACCAAAATATGCTGAGATAAGTCATTTTCTGTAGCTTTCTTCCTGCAGAAATGCAATTTGACTAAGTTTCTCCTGAGACATCGCATCTCTCTTCTCCAAAGGGAGACCTGACTCCCTGTCTCTTAAGAAGGAGTTAGCTGATGAAAGCATGGATGGGTTTTTCTTGTTCTAAGGAGCCCTGAGCCCTTTAAACCAGCCTACANTATGCACGAACACACACACACACACACACACACACACACACACACAGAGGCTGAATTTGCCTGGAGACAGGGGATGCTTACTGGTGTGCCATCAGTAGTACTGCCTCTCAGGGAGTCAGAGGCTCCTAGAAGACCCTTACCACTCAGATACTCTCCTAATTAGGTACATTTCTAAATGCTGATGCAGAGCTGGGCTTAATCTGTTATTTCAACACACTGAATTGCTCAGAAACTCATATAAATGTCAGCTGTGTTTTACAGTGGAGGATGCCAGGCTGGAGTAGAAGTTTACTGAAGCAGCAGGTTAAAACGCGCATCACCTCAGTGTCGATTCAGCAAGCAGCTGCCATGTGTACCACTGCTTCTGCATTTGTAATCAGCGCTGGGCTATGTGCATAATCTGAAAATTAAGTTTGTTTCCTGGTCCAGGAAAAGCTCAGACACTTTTGACCTACAAAGTGCAAGTATTGGCACAGTTAATTTTTTTCCCGGAAATGCCACCCACATTAGGGTATCTTGGCTGCTGTAAATCTGTTGTCCTGCAGTGCCCATATTAAAAGCAGCAGAACATCTGACGTTAAATAATAAACACAGTAGTATAGAGATATCACTAAATCAGCATATTTGTAAGATTTAAGAAAACACAGTAACAGTTTATTTTGTGGCACTGCAGTACTTTATATGATGATTCTTGTCCAAAAATAAAATACACGGTCAAAGCTGATTATGCTTTCTGCAGGAATTTAAAATGTTTCTGAAAAGTTTTTAGCATTTGGGAACTTGCTAGCCTATTGTCTTATACATTGGAAATATCTACGCTATACATACGTAATTCCAAGGGTAAGATTAAAAGTTCATAGATATCTTCCTCCTAATTAGGTGATTTAGCCTTAACATGTTATATAGCATCCTTGTCATCTACTTTAAGTTACATGTAACCTCCAGGCTCTTGGCTAATATATTATGAATTCCTCATAAGTCATTTCTGTTAGACTTTTTTCATGCCCTGTGGACTCTGGTAGCATATGGGGTGGCATGCAATTAGCTCAGCACTAGACACTAGGTGGAATATTAATGCTTCTAATTAAAATAGAATGCAGATTAATCTGACATTCATTGAGATGCTGAGGCAGCAGTCAGTTCTTTCCCCGTCAGTGCACTGATGAAAGATTCAAATGTAAAGGCTACATTTTCCAAGGCCAAGAACCGCATCTCGTTTTCAGTCTATAAAACACTAGCTTGGCAGGGAAGAAAAGAGAGAAATATGGGTAGATTGAGAAGTCATCTCAGAAGTGAATAAGAAGATCCAAAAAAGCTTTCAAGAGATTTTCTCAAGTAGCAAAGGAGGAGTTTAAAAAGATATTTAGAGAGTGGGTTAAAAAGTAAATCCATTTTATTCAAAGCTGCATGGGAAAGGTTACATTATCACGCGTTAATTAATCTAATTTTTGGAAGTTCTCATAGTTTCTTAACTGTTCTTCATAAACCTTCTGTAATATGAGAAGTTTAATCCCCAGATTATGATTTATTTTTTGAACTAAACAAAGTTGGAATCTTGTGGAAAAACATTTCTTATTACATAACCGAAGACCATACATTAATGCGGTTGCACAAGGGAGAAGACAAATTTCTGTTGTTGCCTAACTTTTTTAATGCTTGTTTTTACAACCTCAAAATCTCATCTATTTTTCTATTTTTTCTTTTTTTTTCTTTTTTTTTTCTTTTTTTTTCTGTTCACAAACATTTTTTTGCAATAAAATAACAAGAGAAAGGAGTTTGCTTTGGGCAAACTTGAGCCACAAAGTATTCAGGGCAGAAATCAATGAGAAACAGTTCAGTGACTTCAACAAGAAGAAAATCAGGCCCAAAGGCTTCTTCTGTGTGATCATTTATGGTATTCATGGAACTGTACCATTTAAAGATTGGGTAAAATCTTATTCTGCTGTGAATTTAATTTAACTCTCTGGCTCTCTGGTCCTTGCATGCTTTTCATGTTACAGACATAGCCATCACTCCATAATTCATACTTTTCAATAATGCTAGCAACCTTTTTGGCTTTTGACACCTCTGTTATGATTCAAAATTACAGTAGTCTCCCTTCCCCCCCAGTAAAAAATAAAAAAATAAAAATAAAATAAAAATAAAAATAATAAAATCTGGTTTATCTACATCTTATTTTCTTTCCTAAAATGCATTGAAAAAAAAATGTATAATGATTTTAATATTGATTGCATGATATTCTAAATTGGTGGCAGGGAAGGTTTCTAATTAAGCTTCCAAATGTTTTATGGGTTTGATATATCTTTCTGTTCCTAGTCAAATTTCATAAAATAATTTTATAAAATGTGCAGGGTCATTTNTATAATATAATATAATATAATATAATATAATATATATAAATGCATGAGAAATTTGCTTTCTGTTTCTGATTTCTCTAGTTGAGGAGTTCACCTATCAAAATAATAATAATAATAACAATAACAAGAAGAAGAAGAACATTTATGCTGGAAATGAAAGACCTTTCTTTCTGAGTGCTGGGAGAAGTGCTTACCTTACAGACGGATATAGTGTAAATCTCCATTTCTTTTTAAGTTTCCTACTTACCTCCCAGATTTTTGTCAAATACTGCCACTTGCTGGTTTTATTCCATACCAGTAATTTAGTTTTATAGCTTTTGCTTAGCTGAAGTAGTGAAAAAAGCTTTTTAAAAGGTCAAATACTTAATATCTTTACATTTTGTTTTGCTAAAAATTCAGATATAAGAAATACAAGCACAAATCCTCTTTGGTTTAATTCATATAATTTTCATTCTATCTCTGGATATAAAATGAGACATTCAAGACATTTCAAAATGTCTTCAGATACCTGACAATAGAAACACTTTCCATTGACTTTGGCAGACACAGAATCATGACCCAGTTTATTGTTTAGGACCAATTTGGTCAGCAGTAACTGTAACAATTAAAGGGAACAGATTGTAAATACAGCTGATTAAAAAAAAAAAAAAAAAGCACCATAAAAACATGTGTAAACTGTTTTTCTTATATAAACTCTTATAGAGTCCTGCTAGCACAGGACTCTAAAGCTTAAACACATCCGATCTTTAATCTTCCAAAGGCAGAAACAAAACTCATTGTTTCTGAAAGAATATAATCATGCTTTTTATTTCTATTATACATGTAAAGTGAATGTTGTGGTGAATGAATGGCTTGTAAACAAATATGCTAAACTCAGGGTACCAGCCAAGTCAATCATTTAAATTCATAAACACTTGTTCATAAGATTTTCTCAAATGTCCAGGAAAGTTTATCTTATGCTCAGATACATACTTTGTGGAATACTGCATGCTTCTCCATAGTCAGATTAGTCAGAAGCAATGTAAATTCTCTGACCATGAGCATTCAAGAGTTTATGATGTCTGCTGGCCCAGCAAAGAAGATTGAGGATGTTGTCTCCTCAGAAGCCAGATTCACATATCCGTCTTCTCAGCTGGGAAAGCGCTGCTATTGATATCTTTTAAAGGTGTCACTTTCCTTTCCTGAATATAATATTAATGTCCAGGGAAAATTGATCCTTGCCTGGTTACATTTTGAAAAAGGTTTCTTTCCTAGTTCAAACAACTAGTACTGTTTTCTCTGGAATGTGCTAGGGTATCTTTAATTGCCTCATGTTTTGTAGATCATCAGAACATACATTGTTAGTTTCTTTATAATAAGAAATTCCTTGGACAGATTCTATACGTACTGGCAAAAAAAAAGCACAGGTTCTCTTCCAAAGTATCTTCATCCAGGCTACCTGGTGCTAGTATATATATATATATATATATATAGTGTCCAAGGAAGGATGCTTACCATATCTTAAATCAGCCAGTGTAACTTACGTTTGCCAGATATTTTTGGTTTTTGGACATTTTTTCTAGTGTGTCCTCACTTTCAAAGACAGCATTTTTTAGGGGTAGCTATGGGAAACAGACCTGACTAACCCATTATCTGATATTTAGGGAAATGCCCATTGGCTTTGCTTTTGAATAACTGTGCAATATGGATCTACTAGTTAGATCCATTGGCTTTTTTTTTTTTTTTTTTTTTTTTTTTTTTTTTTTTTTTTTTTACAGAGAATGTACTGGGGTAAAGCTTCTATCAATAAGTATTGGAGAGTCAGGTTTGAAAAGCAAATAGTGCAATAGGATAACACAGTTTTTATCCTTCTGGCTTTTTAAATGATATGCTAGAAGGATAATATTAAATCAAAATGAAAAACAATATTAGGAACTGCTTTGGCAAGCTGCTTAAAACCTTGGAAACAACAGGTCCTTGCTCAACAGCCAGCCAATATACTTAGTGGAAGAGTTTTCCTAAAAGAAAATAAGAAAATTCCCATGAAGAAACTTTCCCAAAGAAAAATGAACTCATACCAATAAGCTCCTGATTTCTCACACAGTAGTTTTCCTTAATATCAGCATAAGGGGAAATTGGGTGTTACTAGTTCAATCCCCTGCCTACACTGAGGAAATACCTTACCTGGAAGAGATTCCAGGCTATTATTTCTACTACAGCTGTGCCTGGAGGCTTTAGCCAAGATCAGAGCCACCAGGCCACAGGTTTCGCAGACATAAATAAAAACTGGTGCCTTCTCTGAAGATAGAGACAATGCAGTAGGACTGTGCCCATTTCACAGGTGTGTACTGTCATGGCTCAGAGCACATCATCCCTCCAGGGCACCTGGCTGCTGGCACGCAGGGCCAGCTTAGGAAGAGCAGAGCCGGTCCCTGAGAAGAGAGAGCTGCTGTGGGGAAAGACAGAGCACACTGCAAGGGCCCACAGCCCTCACCTGGTGCATGTGAGGCTGCACCTGGAAGGACACATCCCTTCCTGGGCTGTATAGATCAAGGGGAATGTTGAGAAAATGGAAGGAGCCAAACAGAGTGTACTCAGATGCCCAAGGGCCTTTAGTGCACGACCTGTGAGCAGAGGCTGAGGGATCTGGGCTTGTTTCATCTGGTGAAGTGGGGGCAAGGGTTTATTCTAACAGCAGCTTACGACACCTTGAAGAGAAACTACAAAAAATGGTAAAGCCAAAAAATTCTTTGCAGTGGCAGGTGTTATATATAGCAAGATGCAATGGTTGTAAATTGCCAGTTGAAAAGTTTAGGTTGGACATTGGGGAAAAATAGCTTTTCAGCAGGATGGTAGCGTGGCACTGGCATGGGTTACGAGAAATGCTGGGAATCCCCATTCTGAGAGATTCTCAAGATTCTACTAGACAAAGCCGTGGCTGGTCTGTGGTAATGTCGGCAACAGTCCTGGTTTGAGCAGGAGGCAGGCCAAGAGATCTTCAGAGATCCTTTCCAGTTAACATTTCTGTGGTCTTGCCATTAGTTGACTTGCCCTTTGGAAATGCCCATCTCTTGCTGTTACTAGCTTGCATAAGATTCCTCACAAGCCTGAAAGAAGGTGAGTCATTAGCAACTTCACTAGTATGACACAATCTGAGACAGGAATGGCCTGCTCCAGCGATCGTGGCCTCAGCTTCCAGAGAAATGCAACAGTTCTTCTGGAGCTTTTAATCAAATTAAAATAGTTTGATTAGAGTAATAGTTAAAGAAAGGTCTCTGAGAAAACCAGAAGTAGTGTGATATTTTAACAGGAGATTCGGATGAACTTTTTTTTTTTTTTTAACATATTTTTTGTATTTAAAAATAATAATCCAGAAAGATACAGTTCTTTAAACTTTCAGGTCAGATACCAAACTACACTAAGAGACAAGAGGGCGTGTTCAGCAAGGTTGCATGAGATTTGGGCTATCAGCAGACCTCCCTCAGCTCATCTGTGTTTTCCTGGCTGATTAAAGTCAAAAGGATGGTTCAACTAGGGTGAGCTAGCTCGGTCCTGTTCTCTCCCTCAGGATAGTTTTGATGTCCTCTAATTGCTCCCTGGATTGCCTAATTCCTGTTTGATCTTTCTGCTTTAGTCACCTTTGATGTTCTGTTGTTGTTTGTTACAGGATCTCTGGTTAGGATTAAGTCATTTTAGAGACATTCCTGCAAAGGGAAATACAGGCAAAGAAGTGCGCAAAAAAGAAAAAAAAAAAAAAAAAAGAAAAAAAAAAAGTGTTATTTGCTCCAGGTGGCCAACTGAATTACCACATTTGTTACAGTAGCGGTGAAATAGGGGTCTTGATTTGTAACTGAGGTTACTGTTTCATAACTAAAATTTCAGGTCCGCCCCTTTGTGTTATCTTCCTATTGGCTCTTGAATTTTGGAATGGCCCATCAAAGAGCACAACAGTCCTCCCAGATGCCAGGTTTAGATAAGACGAAGCAGAACAGACAGCCTTAAGAAACAAATGGAGAAAAACCCACTACTCAAACCAGTAGCAATGCTGGTCCCTTTTGCATGCAAATCAACACAATGGAAAATTCTCTTCAGTTACACAGACAGTAACTATATTCTCAATAACCCACCATTCTCAATAATCATTCTGTCCTACATTTATTCAGAAAACAGACATTAGGCTGTTTTTTTTTTGTTGTTGTTGTTTGTTTGTTTGTTTAATGGTTGGTTGGTTTGCTTTCTTTGCATAGTCTGTGGAAAGCAAAAGGATTCCCATCTAGTTCTGACTGGAAGTGATGATATCTTCAAAATCTGGCTGGGTACATGAGTTAAGATTATATTATCTACCTCTAACATGTCATTTGACATTAACTTTTTAGTTGAAAGAATTTTAGAAAATTGGTAAATTTTAGATATTTTTTTTCATTTCTCTCATTGCCAATTTTCATTCGGTTCCCCTCACTCTTTCCTTTTATTTTCCCTAGCAGAACAACAGCTAAAAATGGCTGACAGAAAGTAATAGCGTTGAGAAAGGATTTTATTTTTAAGTTGTTATTTCTTTGTTTTATCAGAAATGTAAATGTTAAAAAAATCAAGTGAAATTAAAATGTTCCATTTGCTTGAAATATTTTCTAGCAAAGATACATCATATTTCAATCTGAAACTTTAACTCATCTTCTCTCTCAACTGAAAATAAATGAAAATATTTTTTTTCTGTAAATATGTACCAAATGCCTTTTACCTGACCATTATATATTGAACGATTAGCATGATGCTATATTATAATTTGCATGATATTTTTTCATCTAAGCTGAAATATAATTGAAATTCAGTTAGCTAAAGTCTAATCCAGAATTTTGTGGAGAAAGAAACACAGAAGAAAACTTGTCCTCTTTAACAGGAATCTATTAGCAATCCAACGACTGACTGGCATTTAACTACAAAGAATTGGACCTTAAAATCAAAAAAAAATCTCAGTATCATTCATAGGATCATCATGAAAAACATTCTTTCAGTATTTTAGTTTGTAACTTCTGCAGAGGCACCAGGATTAAAAGGACAGAGTCCTCAATTTTTCATTTCAGACTTCCTTTTTCATCCTTCTTAATGTTTTTCCTGCCCTTTCTCTCCAAGGCACAGAGTTTCTATGTCTTAGATTTAAAAAACAGAATATTAGAAGGTGCTCAAGTGACTCCTAATTCAGCTTTTTATTTTTAAGTCATGGAGTTCATTTTACTTGATTGTTACAAATTTCCATTATTAAAAAAGGATATTGGTGAAGGTGAAACCCAGTGGCACAGAAGCAGAAAGGTTGTTCCTTCTCCTGGGGGCTGAAGAAGCTGGTGGAGTCACAGCAAAGAGCTGAGAGCCACGTCTCAGAGAGGGTGCGAAGAAGCTTCCTGGGACCAAGGGCCTTAAGCAAGGGCTGGTCCAGTGACTCACAAAGTCATTGCTTAGCTTGGAAGTAAGGACATGCATGCAAGGAGAACATGGGAACATCTGCGTAATCCTTTTTACTTCTCTTCTAGGTGTTCTGAGCCTTCCCTGTTTAAAAAATTAAATTTCTTTTGCTCAAAACCTGTTTTCTTGTGTTTAAAATCTTTGTTGGTCTTCTTTGCAGAGCTTAACATGATAAGAATGCCTAGGCAAATCTTCTTCAAAGCCAGCTCTGGACCTTGACACAATCACGTTTCAAAGTCCTGCTCATTAAACCCATCGTTTCTCTTGACTTCAGTGAGATTGGGGGTGGGGTGGGAGCAGCTGGTATGTTTAAAACATTTAATAGAATAGTATTAATAATAACACGTAGCATCTATATTTTATCTTTTATCTATGGACTTGTTTGTAATCAGCATTTAGTTACGTTTATCAGATCTCTTAGGAAATAGTGGGTGAATTCAAGTTGCAATTTGAAAAACCAAGGTTTAGCCAGGATTTTCAAACTGAATAATAAGAAGAATATCGTAATGTAAGAAGAATAATTTTGCAGAGTGTTAAGCACCTCTGTTCAGACAGCTTCTGATCACGTGTAAACAAGATGCACAGGGGGTGGTTTGCATGATCCCTATCTATAGATAAGGCCACATCATGTGCAATGCTAGCAGCATCACTTGAATCAGCATGTCCAATTAGAGACACAACCCTTGCCATGAATATTGCTCCTTGATTATTTACCTACCTACCCTGAAAAAAAGATTCTCCTTTTGTGCTAGGCAATTCAAAAGGGATTATAACTATGCACAGTCATAAAAGTAATGAGTACACAAACTCAGCAGTTCAATTGATCATGCAATACCTGTTTTCAGGCATTTTCTTATATACACATCACAATTTTGCTCTTCATTTTAAATATTTTGCATCAGCTCTCCTACAATAAATGCAATTGCTTAAAAAAGATCACTTCTTTCTTTCACATGGAATGAAATATTCTTCCAGAAAGTATGTATTCCAGACCTGTATCCTGGTATGTAGATTAAGCTTAAGTTATTTTCATAAATTGTCCTTACATGTATTCTGATAACCATAGAAGCTGAAAATGAAGAAGAGCAGAAAAATGGGAAATGAAATTCAAAAGACAACAACTATTTCCTTTCCTTTCCTTTCCTTTCCTTTCCTTTCCTTTCCTTTCCTTTCCTTTCCTTTCCTTTCCTTTCCTTTGTAACATATAACTAAGGACTTGAGAATAAGAAAATCTGACACCTTCCAGAAATAATTTTCTCCTTGAACAGGCTTAAATTAGTTAAATTTGCTGCTATTACTGTTGACATGTTACTTGTCTGGGTGGAGCTGCAAAACTAGATTTTTACTATGAAAATTTCTTTCTGCACTTTACTAAAAGTACCTACCTGTGTTAGTGAAATGTGACCTAAAAGCTAAAGTTCTTTTCCTGGTCCAAGAGATATACCCGATCTGTCTTTCCTTGAGAAACTTGAAGTTGTGGGGTATCAGCATTTTTCATCACAGGAGATTAACTCTAAAAATGTGTCTGGGTACATAGACATGAAAGGTGAATGGGTACTCTGTCATGTGTAGTCAAAAGAACTGAAATGTCTATTTTAGCAATAAGGGTTAGCTAT
Source organism: Anseranas semipalmata (assembly GCA_013399115.1). Classification (NCBI taxonomy): domain Eukaryota; kingdom Metazoa; phylum Chordata; class Aves; order Anseriformes; family Anseranatidae; genus Anseranas; species Anseranas semipalmata. The sequence goes on along the minus strand of VXAA01006247.1, from coordinate 229,058 downwards.
TACTCATGTCAGACTGGAGATCTTACTTCTACCTAGGCTTCAACATGTCTGTTGGTGGAGGCGTTTATATTTGATCTGATTAAATATGAATGTGGCTCACATCTTGGGCATCCAGCCGGGCAGAGCCTGAGGGCTCTGGGGCATGGCTAGGGATTTTGTGAGGCAGCACACTCCACAGTTTGGGATTACATGCACATATGCACACACTAGTCTTTTGTATTAATGTTACAAGAAAAAATTAAATCTAAAGTTTCATGCATGGGGAGAATAAATCTCTGTAGAAACAATGCCTCAGGCAAGGACAAAATGGTCCAAAAAGAGAAAGATTTAAATGTGCAAAACTCTCAAAACCTGCCTCCATTTTACTACTTCTTCTTAATGTGTAAATCCAGTAATGCCTTGTGCACTACTGCACAAGTATAGGTTACGCAGCACACACAGTGTGTCTGGGCAGAGGCTGTTAATCTGCAGTCCCAACAGTACAGTTGGGTGCTCCTTAGATGTGCTCATATGGAAGTGTGGGGGGGGTCTGGTGTGCAGTAGGAAACACAATTTTTTTTTTTTGCAGTGAAGCATTGTTTGACTTTTCAGTGTTAAGATCTTAGTTTCAGATCATAAGGACCCATGTGAAGCTAACTTAAGATTAAAGCTTCTCCTATTGACAGCCTAAAATGGGTAGCAAAAGGAGGAAATTTTTCAGACTGTGCAGAGCCCAGAGCTTAATGCAAAAACAAGTAATAAGTGCGAGTGTTAGTATGTGAATCTCAGAAAAACAAAATGGCTTCCGAACAACTTGCATTGGGTATGTCTGCATCCTTTTTCTTTTTAGAATAGTTTTGAAACCACAGCACAAATGTTTCTGTCGTTTGTGTTACTGTCTCCAGTTTATATTCTGAAAAGAATGCATGTATTTTTGATGATCTGACTCTGTCCTGTTTCTTTTGCCTTTTACTGACCTTGTGCACCTGTTCTGCAGCTTTTGATTCTTCTGGTTTGATCCTTTCTACAGACAAGTTGGCTGACCACGATCTTTGGAAGCATTTGTGAGGAGTGACTTTCAATGCGCAGTCAGTGAACCCCAGGGAACCCACAAGTTGCTCCTAGCAGTCCATGAGAGGTAGTTAAAAAAATCAAGTCTACTGTTGGCAAGGTTAAATGTTCAGTTTGAGATCAATGCCTCCATTGAAAAAAAGTGTCTGCAATGCAAACTCTTGCTCTAGATTTAGATTTGATTTTCTCCCCAACAAGTGTTAAATGAATAACTGATTTCACATGCTCCATTCCACATCATCTCTCCCTTTATGATGGATGTAAAACTTCTCTGTATATACGAGTGACAAAAAAGGGCTCAGAGTTATTTGTGAATACAATTTCTGCCATCTTTTTTTTTCTGGTTTTGGTATTGCTGAGGCAAATAATGTCATTTGGGATCTTAAATTAAAAACCAGAAATGATAAAAAATGGAAAGATCGATCAGCACAGAATTGCGATACTGTACATGAGGAACTTGATGACATGAAGGATTAAATACAAAGGGGAAGGCTGGAGATTGCTTAGGGATAATAGAATTTTTTTGCAATATTCTGAAACCTGATCAAAATGTAACAGTTGATCACAGGTCTAAGAGCCATTATTGAACAGGGAAGAAAAAGGAAAATACAGTGTGAGGATGTAACAACATGGGGAGGATTTCTGGGCAATAGCAACAGAGGGATTTAGTATAATATATAAAGGCATTTCTTGGTATACTGGGCACAGTAGGCTCAAGAAGGATTAATTCAAAGAAAGTCCAGGAAGGATTAAGTCCACAGGCACAGAGAAGGGCCTGTTGATCACAACAATGGGCAGATAGTCTTGAGAGTAGAGGAGCTGGCTCACGTCCTTTGGCAAAGAGATTTCTCAGAAGAAATACTAATGCTTGCAGAAAACAGAAGCTGGGAGTGGGCATTAACTACTTCAGCTACCACTGGTCAGTTGATTAATAAGGTAGAGAACATGATGTTTT
>VXAA01006247.1:202053-222053 GCA_013399115.1 Anseranas semipalmata | reverse complement strand
ATCACACTATGTCAGCTTATATGAAAACGTACAAAATGTGAATGTATTCAAAAAACTATTCTGCAGTTACTATCTTTAAAGCAAGACATAAAATCATTATGAAGTCTTGTAAGCATAACACTGTTTCAAACAGAAATAAATATATAACACTTTCTGGTAAATTACAGCAGCAAAAAACAAGAGGCATCCTTTTTTTAAGCAAGACTTTCACCACTATAGCAGCTGTTCAGACCTGAATTCCTCTCACAGCCTGCTTTATATTTTCCAGTAGGGCTTTATTTTCTGGACTCTGATAACGATCTTGATTTGTATACATGTCCGTCAAAGTGGTCACGTAAGCATCAAAATTTTGTTCATTGATTGGTTCCTACGAGATATTAAATAGTAGTTCATATACAACTTTTATTTTCTTAACCGTATATTCATTTAAGCATAACATATTATCAAGGCATATCGCCACCATCTTTTATAATATTTAAAATGCCTATTTAGTTCTTACTTAATTTTACAGGATACACTGGAACAGGCCCTCCATGTCTTTGTTAGCAGTTAAATGTATCTTTATGGTTTCAGTGTTGTTACCACAAATATCCAACTGGTTGATATAAACATAAAAAAGACATCTATTGTATGAAGTGAACTGAAGATCGCCAAATTCCTTAACTTGTGCTCTCAATCACTTACCATATGTGGCAGCTGGATATTAGCTAGACTATGAATTAAAGACTGGCTTAAATTGGCCAATTCATGAAGAAGAGACTCATTTTGCTGTTCAATTACTTTGTTCTCCTCTTCTATCGTCTTCAGGTTGCTCTCCATTGTGGTAATCTAAAATGGACAAATTTGTGTACAATGTAATATAAGGCAAGCTGTTATTAAGCATGCGCTCATCGAAGGGAGTGATAACAAATACCAGAGAAAGGAGAAAAAATTATCCATTGAAACTAAAGATGGTTTGCTCAAGTCTGCAATTCTTATCATTGTTAAAGGCTTCTTATTCCAACTGCAAGTTGTTTAACGGCTTGTCTTTTTAATATTGGCAATAATGAATTAACTGGGATTTAGTTCCACTGGTTTAGAGGTTTTCTTTTTGCATTGAAAGGCATTAAGAAGGACCTCAGTTCTGCAAGTTCACCCACATGGTTAAACACTTCCACTCCTACGAGCCTACCATGCTCCTAATCAATGGGACATTCTGCAGTAGGTCATTTATTTCTTATATTTTTTGCAATATATATATTGCTAGTTAACATGCACAGCTCCTCGCTACCAGTGTTCAGCTCTTTGTAATTATGATTTGATTCTGTGCAAATTCACAGGGTTGCTTTTGAAAGCTGAACAATGCACAATAGTGCAATGTATGTACAAATTCTGAAAGTGTTTAATAAACACAACTTGCAAAATCGAAGGAACTGAACAAAATTTGCACATAGTGAAGAGAGTGGGTTTTTGGGGCACAACTGCTTGTACAGATGAAGACAACTGAGAGTATGTGCTGCTGGTGTTCCCAGGTGACCAGTCACAAGATACCTCCAGTCTCGTGTGGTGTTGGGCTTGAGCTAAAAAGCATTGCAGAGGCAACTTACCCAAGCTCATGCAGAGCACAGTGCTAATAAAGCTATAAGGATTTCAGATGATCACTGGCTTACGTCCAACCCATCAAGAGCACATGCAGAACTCACTTGTACCTGTTAACACTTTCCTTTACAGACCTGTCCTTACTTTCCACACTGCATGACAACTGTTAACAGTTACTACAAACTGTGCAGTGTGTGCTTGTGTGTGTAGGTTAAAAAAAGCATTGACAAGAGAGTAGAAAAAGAAGCTAGAGAAGTGGAAAAAATGCTAAAGAACACAAGGTTTTAAATTCCCCAAATAAGCTTCATCCACTTCTACTTTGGCATAGAGAGTGAACTGTGGAAAGAATCGATAGAATTTAAACACTGAGCTAAAGTTTGTAGGTTTGTGCAGAAGTAGCATGCAGAACGGGAAAAGGTTATGTGAATATTAACTTGACCAGGGTCACTAAATTCTGGCAATTTCTGGCATAATCAGGTTGTTAGATGCCTCAAGTTTTATTGTGGATCCAGAGTTTTAGTCTGCTTGTGGAAATACAGCCCACTGGCTGATAGACATAGTTTTGACAAGTGGTGTGGCAACATAAAACAATCTTTAAGTAGCTCTGACTTTGCCTACAGTTGTATATATAGCAATTAATCCACGCTGTCAGTATTGCAGGGGTTGGATCTGTCACAATCAACTGATTTTGAACTATTTCCACAACATATTATAGTAGACAAAATACTTTTCTTCAGCTTTGGAACTGCGAATACTTCCTTTTCTCTTGTTTTGCTTTCCACTTGTGCATGTTAGAGAGCAACTCTGTATGCAAACACAAAGCATCTTTCATAGGTGCTTGTTAGTCAGTCTTGCTCCAATATTTATCCTAAAAACTGTTTTTTATATTACAGACCAACATGAAGAGCTTGATGTCAGTGAAGGCCCAGTTAACTATGACATGGTACTGCTGTCTCACGATAATTTAAGTAGCTAGAAAAACTATAAAAAATTATAGTTGAGCACTGCCACATGAATAGAATTTTTTTTTTTCCTTTGGGCTGTGTTACGTGAGATGCTGACTATCCGAAAATTATTTGCAGATTTTTCTTTTCCCCTTCTCATTTTTATGGGTTTCTACCCCTCTCATACTTTTGGGTCTGCATGTGAAATTCAAAAAAAAAAAAAAAAAATCACTAGAAGATCTTAAATTAAAAATACCTTCTTCCAAGTTTTATGCAAAAAGGCAGTTGAGTAGAGGAGAGTGTTATAAATGTCCCAACTGAGATACAGTCTGCAGCATGACTTCTCACTGTATTAAATATGAAAGATTCTATACGGGAGGGAAGTCTGTTGTAGGAAAAACTTTCACTGGCACTTACAATCATATAGGATGCAAATTCATATGAAACGTGACTTTTGCTAGTTCTGATGTTAACAGAATTACCATTTTCCCGTTGTGTATTCCCCACCTGTGAATTTTTATTAAAATCTATGTTGTACAATGATTTTCTAAATGTTTATGAGTAGACATTTTCTTATGCTTAATATAATTTTACTTTTGAAAAAAAGAGGGAACTTTGACTTTGATCCTCTTAATAGATTGATGACTATGTTGTAACTATGTGCTGGAAATGTAAATTGCTTATCTTCAGGGGAGTGCAGTAATTCAAAACCGAGGCCTCTGAATTTTTGTGAAGTTTGACTCAGCTGGGATTTTCTGCTAGGCATAAGTAGCTAGTTGGTAAGAACAGGAAAGTATCAGACCAAACTGCCCAGGGTGGTTGGGGAATCTCTAATGTTGTTGGCAGTAAAGAAAAGGTAGACAAGCATCTGCCAGAATTGGCTTAGGAAGAGCTACGGAGTAGGGAGGGAAGATGACAGGTGGGCAAAATAACCTTTCAAGGTCTCCAATAGCTCTATTTTCCAGAATTCTACTAATTATTTTAAATGACAGTATGTTTCATTGCCAATCATTTTATCCTTTTTCTAAATCTGTTGCACCAAGGTGTGAAAAGCATCCTTTGAACTTGATCAAAGTTCATCAAAGAAAATCATCAGCTGATTTTTTTCTTTTTTTCCCAACACTATGCAGTGCTCCCAGGTAGGGCCTTATCTGATTTCCTAAGAATATGCAATGGCACTGGTCTGAGATGTGAAAGCTGGAACTGAGACTACTGAAATATGGTTTCTGTACCCATTTCAGATCAAAATTTGATGTGAAACTACTAGCTAACTCTCTTAAACTCAATGCATGCTTTCTGTCTGTGATAGTGTTTTCATGGCTTTATTTTTTTTAATTCATCTGGACACAAATAAAACAAAAATGCAAAAAGTTATTGATAACTGGAGCATTTACTTAATGTACATGTTAAGTAAGCTAAACTACCTCATATTTTTTTAAAATCTCAGCTAAATCAGTCTGTATGGGATTAGCACCTACAGCATCATATTAAGCAAAAGAAAACAAAAGGCAACTTGGAAGCTGCCAGCTTCAAAACTTGGGACCAAATTCTGCCAACATTAGATATGTTTTCCTGCCACTGATTAGTCTTCTTGCTTTATGTTCTTGCAGATTTTGTCCTCATTACACTACAGCTATACTTGGTCACATCAGAAAACTGTAAAACACAAGTCAAATACTATAAAGATCAAATAATGACAACAGAACCCTGAATACAGGCATACAATTGAAGTGAGGTTTCACAATATAAATTTGGCTAATGTTTAGAAGTCAAAGAAAAAACAAGCTGAAAGGGTCACGCCCTGCCTCTGTTTATGAGTATACAAGAGGAGGAGGACAATGGACATGGCACTCTTCTCTATAAGCAGTAGACAAAGAAGTAGCAAGAAATAGTCATATCTGCTTCTATGAATATCAATGGGCATTTAATGATGATCATCATGGGAATACAGGCTGACAAATGGTGAGAACTGTGGCAAAGCTCACTGTTGCTGTCTGTACTCAAATCACGTGTAGAAAACAGCACCAGATGCTATGTTGGACACTGGAAAATGTCAGGGAAGAAAATCAATTGATTTCCTTCTTTTGCCTTTCCCATTGAGTGTTAGGACTGGTGAAAAAATGAGAATAAAATGAGGTTTTAAATAGTCTAATGCTACCTTTTCCTTGTTTTCAACAGATTTATGGGGAACCTAAAAGGAATTAAGCTGGATCTGTGAATCCACTCTTGCTGCCAAGGGCTGCACTTAGTGTACCATATGATGAACTGTAACAGGTATTCACTTCCCTATCTAAATTTCCGTTGTAACACAAACCTGACAAAAGCCATGTTGTTCATCTGGGCTCCTTCACCTTGTAACTTATGTTAATAACCATAATCTAACCTAACATTTTAACTGCTATTAGAAAGGTATATAGAGCCTTACCAAGGGGAAATACAAAGCTGACCAGGCCATTGTTTTAGACAGCATAATTTGACCCCATGGTCATAAATGATGTGGAAATTGCATAATGGATATTGTTTACTGATTTTACAAATCACTCACATATAATTACGTGAGGAATATGAAAGGCGATAATACATTTCCCATATTTCTTTTAATCAGTTATGCAGAAAAAACAGCTGAATTTAGGGCTTCATAAAACTGTTACCTGAGTTCTGAGTTTGATCATATCAGCTTCCATCTGGGAGTTGGATTCATTTAGTTCCTTGATTTCTTCATCTAGCTGTTTAATTTCTTCATCATTTTCTATACCTATGTGATATAAAAACAAAAGGGGTGTTAAAATAACAGCTTTAAATCTGAGTTCAGCAAATTAATTATTTCCATATTTGAAATTAAATTTATTTCAAGTAATAGTATTAAAGAAAAATACATATATATAAATAATACATTCTTCAGACTTGTGTTAAACAATGTATTTTCCCACTACTTTTAAGAATTGCAATAACTTTTTAATGAGTGATGAAAATGCCCAGAGAATCAATAAGACACACGTTTCTCATGTTCTGATTTTAACTTTGTATTAAAAGAAATGCATCTGTAGCAACAAATTCTGCTCCACTGTCATATGTATGTTATTTGAAAGACTATGTCCATTTATAGATCTTCTGAAGGAATAGAAAATATCTTAACATGCTCTCTTCATGTGACAGCATTGTCAAAATAATTTGTAACTAATTTAGAAGATATTTTTCCCCAACACTGTGAAATTTTGTTGCTGCATTAGGATACATTGTGATTCTCCTGTTGCTTTTAATAATTTAATTAAAAAAAATTAACCTAATCATTTAAATAATTTTTGAATCCTGCAACATACGACCACCTATCCACCATGGTGAATGAGATATGAAGCAGAAAATTACAAGTGTATATTTTACTTAGAAATATTTTAGTGTTTTAGATTTATATATGCCTAACAGGCCAGTCTGATCCGCTCTACTGTTGGCTCAGATTTCCACAGCATAAAGCCCAGTTTCAATTCTACTGACAGTGAATTCACTGTTTAAATGAAGAAGACTTACACATACAGAAAAAAGCCCATAGAGTAGTTATGACTTCAGCTTACAAAGAAGTAATATCTAAAAAAGCAATGATTAAAAATTTACCATTACTGGCCCGCTGCTTTATTGTTAGCATTTGCTCTCCAGACAGCTTTGCTTTCTTCATTGCTGAAGTAGCTCTGGGGCATCCTGATAAACTGTGAACAGTAAAGAGCTTGTTAATTTCGATAGGTCATTGAAAATAAATCTGCAATCCAAAACTGTAATAAAAACAGTATTAGGGACGGTTTATCATCACTTCCCGGCACTGAAAGAGTGTGTTAGTCAGGAGAAAAAAATAAAAAAAATAGAGGACTTACCAGTAGTGATTTCATGGTTTTATTCTTCCATCCAAATTCTTTTTGTATAGACAGCTAATATAAAAGTCAGATATATCTTGTAAAAGTATAAACCAGAGAACAACAGTCCAATTTTCTAAAGATGCAATGCTCTTATTAAAAAAATGTATTTTAAAAACAGTTACTGTATAAGTACTCCCCCTTGAATTTCCACATGACCCCTCTTTGAATTTCCACCCATTTTAATTCACGTGTCCAAACAGGTACCTGAACACTGAGAGAAGGGGCCATGAGCTACCTCTTGTATCCAGATAACTAACCCTTATAAGCTATGCTTCTCTTTGTGAATATCACCTATGGAGCTGGGTAAATTGCTTCTTGAAAAAGCAGTAACTGCTTGTTAGTTTTTTTGTTGAACCCCAAGAAAAGTCATTCCTGTAAAAATGACCTTGCTTTGGGATACATCTCTCTTATAATGTATATTTGTTACACTTATGGATGTAGACTCAGTTATTGATCATCCCCCATGTTGCCAAAATATTAAGATTTTAATTACATCATACAAAATAGTTTGATAGCAAATGCAGTCTTAGCAGGTTTATTGTAAAATTAAAAATAATGATCAGAAGGTGCTCCCTATTTTATATGTAATTATATACCCCAAACGATCTGCATTTTCAAAATCACATCTCTAACACAGTCACAGGTAAGATGAAATATATATTCAATTTGACTTCAAGATGCAAAACTTTTGAAACTTACTAAACAATTCCATATTCCTTCAAAACTTGCAAGATTTCATAACTGCTGAATCTGAATAATGTTACACACACATCTCACTGCATACTGATAATATCTCTGCAATATGGAATAAGTTTCTGAGGAAGATATCTTCAATTAAAAGCATTTATTTAGGTACATACCCAGATTCCCTCTTAAAAAAAAAAAAAAAAAAAAGTCTTCTAATCAAAGTATAATATTTGATTATTGAAAATGTTTCTCTAAAAAGTCTGGACTAATATTATCAAGTTCAGCCATCTAAAACATAAACTTTTCCCAGAAGAAATGTCTAAAAACTAAGTGTTTTCTCACAAGAATAAACAGCATTTACTATTTTATCCAGTGCTGTTACTGAGAAGATATATAATCACACAGAATCACAGAATCGTTCAGGTTGGAAGAGACCTCCAAGATCACCTAGTCCAACCTCTGACCTAACTCTAACAAGGCCCACACTAAACCATATCTCTAAGCTCAACATCTAAACGTCTTTTAAAGACCTCCAGGGATGGTGACTCAACCACNAAAGAAATAGCATGACCTAATAACTTTTCATTGTTGCCTAAGTGGTAGGATGCCAGAGTATTATTCCAAGCTCTGCTACAAACTCACTGCATGACCATAAACAACTGTCCTCTTTGTGTGAAAGGGTGTCTAGAGGAAGATGAAGGAGGAGAGGATNAGCCCATTCCCCCTCGTCCTGTAAAACAACACTAGTAATATCAAAGAAATAGCATGACCTAATAACTTTTCATTGTTGCCTAAGTGGTAGGATGCCAGAGTATTATTCCAAGCTCTGCTACAAACTCACTGCATGACCATAAACAACTGTCCTCTTTGTGTGAAAGGGTGTCTAGAGGAAGATGAAGGAGGAGAGGATTAAGCATTTTGGAAAAAAAAAAATCATTGGTGCAGGGAAAGGAATGAAAGATAACAGTGTATGCAGTTTCTGCATCATTTAATTGGCTTCATTTTTTGTATCATCTTATTTGATTTAATGAGCTTCCTCATATTTTGTCCCTACTCCTTTTTTCAGGAGTTAGGATCATTAGGCATTGTAACAACTGTGTTAGTTCACTCTTATTTTGATCCTCAGCCTTTTCCTCTCTGAAGGTCTTAACAGCTACCAAATCCCTCAAAATAAAATAATCCCTCAAAACAGCCCATACGTAGGGCATTCCTACCCTACACAGACCAACATGAAACCTGGATGCTGGAATTGCACATAACTGAAACTGCAGAATAATGAAACAAAGACAAGTATAATCACAAGTATTAGAAATTTACTGTGACATACAGCGTGCCTACATCCAACCTTTAGCGCCTAAACCCCAACTTATTCTCAGGCTCCAGTTAGGTACACCTAGCTTGCAGGACTGCCTAACCCTGTAAATACCTTCCCATCTTGTCTGAAAGGTTACCCCTACTAGCATACTCAGGGTGCTTCAGGTTATGCTCTCACCCTGAGGCCCCAGGCATAATACCTTATATTTACATGATTAAGCTTTCTTTCTCTTCAAAATAGAGTGGCCACATTCCAGCTACCTAGTAGCAGCAGTCTCTAGTCCATGCTATCTCCTTTGGAAGGCTACCTAATGGAAGGGTAGGCACTTATATATCACCTATACATCTGCTGCAATTCAGGCATATTGGTACCAGGTGTCCTCTGCCTAAGCTCGAAATGGGAAGAGCTGGGTCCTGGGCTCTATTGCTGCAGGAACTGATGGACAGTTGCTCTGCAAGGATTTCCTACCTTCTGGAGGCACTGTGCACCCAGATGAGACATGGGCTAGGGAAAGGCAAAGGGTCTACTGGTGAGGATGTAGAAGGCTTCTGTGATCCTGCAGCTAGATTGGTTTTATTCTTCCTCCCTAGTTATCTAATATGCACAGATGGCTTTGAGCAAAATGGCTTTCTTTCCATGGTACTGTGTGCCCAAATCACTGACTAAAGCCATGTTTCCTCTTTTGACCTTCCTGCCCCTTACACGCATGGCTTTAATGTGTGCATCATTGTACTGCTATGACTACCTTTAGCTTGTTATGTTTTTGTCTTTAGAAGAGGTCATGAATGAACAGAAGCTCCTAAATTTTCCTTGCTTAATTTAAGAGAATATTCTATACTCCCGGAGGTACCAGATTCAACACACAGGAAGATGACAAAATCAGACCACGCCATCAACTTCCTCTGCAGCTCTTTACTAGCAATTCTGTCTCTCCATTAGTTGTACATGGTAATGTAAGTGGATTAGTTCACTTTCCAGGAACTTATAATTTCAATGAAGCAATGACTAAGTTAGTAACTTAGTGGATTGAGTTTTACTAAAGTATATTTAACTTGGCTACATTCTTCAGAAATGGATAATACAAAGATAGCAACATACATCCTCTTTGCCCAGCTCTGCTGTTAAGTTACCTGAAAATATTTCAAATCATTCAAAAAGTAAATTAGGACTTTGAGAAGTTTCTACTCTGCAAGGACATTCTGCCTCTTCCCTTCTACCTTCTTGACCATGTTTACCTATCCTAAAGGTAATTACTTGCTTATTTTCTAAGTTGAGAACAACCAAAAGAGGACAGGACATATGGGAAGGTAAGAAGAGAAACAGGCCTACGTCAGCATTACACCGCAAGCAGACTGTTGTACAAAGACTGAACCTTGCAGATGTGTAAAGTTAACCAAAAAGCTCCAGTTGAGATCCCAGTGAAACTGGGAGTGGCTCCAGATTTCTAGAAGTCTGGGGGTAGAATAAGACAGAAGACTGCTGGACAAAAAAAGAGCAGGTATGATTTTATTTGTCTCAAATATCTCTAGATTACTTGTACAAAAGTGAATTCCCTTTCAGCACTTCAAGAGTGTACTGGTTTTGGAGTTAATTTTCTTCACAGTAGCTCTTATGCTACTGTGTTTTGGATGTGTGATGAAAAACTGTGGTGATAACACAGGAATGTTTTAGTTGTTGCAGAGCAGTGCTTGCACAGAGCCAAGGACTTTCCAGCTCCTCGTGCTGCCCTGCCAGCGAGGAGGCTGGGGGTGCACCAGGGGCTGGGAGGGGACACAGCCAGGACCGCTGGCCCAGGCTGGCCAAAGGGATGTCCCACACCATGTGGTGTCATGCTCAGCAGTAACAGCTGGGGGAAAGAAGGAGGAAGGGGGGATATTCTGGGTGTCTTATTCTATGGTGTTTGTCTTCCCAAGTGACCATTATACATGATGAGCCCTGCTTTCCTGGAAAGGGATGAACATCTGCTTTCCAATGTGAAGTATTGAATGAATTCCTTATTTCGCTTTGCTTGTGTACACAGCTTTTGCTTTACCTATTAAGTTGTCTTTATCTCAACCCATGAGTTTTCTCACTTTTACCTTTCTGATTCCCTTCCCCATCCCACTGGGTAGGGAGTGAGCAAGTGGCTGTGTGGGACTTAGCTGCCAAGTGGCATTAAATCACAACAAAGAGTTAAGGAAAATATGCTGTAAGCATTTCAAAAAAATCAAAAAAAAAGACCAAGACAAACATGCTAGCTAGTAGTTTTGATAAGGATAATATCATTCAAAGTCTTTACAGTTGATGCCTGTGTCATAGGTTTTCTGTTACAAGTGGAATTAGTGTGTAATCCTGCTTTGGTTTATTTTTTTATTTTTTAATAAACCTTACATTGACTTTTACACAAACACAGAAGTCGACAGCTTGTTCATTCTATTAAAGAACTTGTAAAATTAATCACAGTTATCTCACTTGTTACTGCCATTATTCTCATACACATGAGAAATCATGCAAAAGAAAACATAAACATAGTTGAGCATTCTTTTTGTAATAAAAAATGAATAAGGCTTTCTACCGACATTGCTGGGAGGTATGGCTGTAATAAATACAGTATAAACATTCTGAGGCATCATTTATCTCTGTCAGATTGTGGATGCCACAGGGCTTGAAGCTATAGCATTTTAGGTGGGTCTGTGAGAAGCCCCAGTACCCAACTCCTGGCTCCCTCTGAATTCCTGATTCAGCAGGAGCTGTGAGCTGCTGATGCCACAGAGACAAGTTATCAACAACCAGCTGGTCATCAGCACCTTGTCTCTTTGAGATGCCATGCCTCTTGGCTCTCACTGAATTTCTACTGTCAGGCTTAATCTCTAATTTGAGAAATAAAAGTCATATCAGCCTTGAAAGCCAGTCTCTGCCATAATTTATAAAATACTATGAAAAATGAATTAAACTGTTAGATTAAAGATCTAGGGTCAAGTCCTGCAAACTTCTTGTGAAGCGCATGCTAAAATTTGAGAAAGCCTCAGTTCTTGCTGGTTGGCTGTCATAACACATCCTTTACATCGGAAACTTGCTTTTGTTGGGCATGGGTGCTAAATAGAGAGGTGCATGTCTGGGACCTACTCATGCAGTTTTGCTTTATGGGAATGGCGCTGTCAATGCAACAGACATTTCCATACACCTGCAGGATGGGTAGGTAGAAGGGATGACTGGGTTTTATACCATGCAAGTTCAACCTGTGTTAATCAGGCTTCTTTTATTTTCAGGACTTTTTTTCAAGACTTTATAAGTGGAGGCATGGAGAGGTAAAGTATTAGTAGCCCCATGCTCTGCAAAATAAGCTCCATCCATCCATCCATCTACATTTTAACTGAACTGTTCTGAAGAGTAGTGACTTACAGAAACCCAGTCATCTAGAAGGTATGCGGAAAGACTATATGCACAAATTAGGATACAGTGTATATACACTTTATATATATACAACACAGATATATAAATATGGTGATCACATTTGTTAAGAGATTAACACAATGTGAAGAATGCATTTGCTTTCTTGTTTAGGAGTCTGGTTACATTATTGCAACCTATGCCTAGCCACATATTCACTGGATTTAGAAAATAAGGTGAAATTCGTCCCAAAATAAAAAGAACATTACTGGAGAAAAAAAAAGTTTGAAAGGGATATCTCACTAGTAGTTAGTATACATTAACCAAGAAATCTAGTTTAAAACAAAGAAACGTGGGCTAAAATGCTGAACTGCTTCAAGAATGTAATTGCACCGTCTTCAGTGATACAAACAAGAAATGCCAGCTGAGTGGAGGGATCATTGATCAAGTGGAGTAATTGTCTGGGTGACTGATTTTAGTTATCTGGGTTCCAGCTGTGCTCTGTTAAATAAATTCTTTTTTGCCTCAGCAGACAGATGTAGTCTGGTCCCTCCTGAAGCTAAAGGAATTGTACTTGGCCTGTCAAGTGAAGAAAACATTTCCAAAGAGGGAACTAGGGATGTGAGAAAGGAGGAGACAGGTCAAATAAAATGCAGCTTTTATATTGGGTGTGTGAAGTGCTGAAGTTTACAGAGAAAGAACAGAAAGTAAAGAAACCAGAGGCTTAATCTGGAGTAACCAAAAAGCATACTTGGGGCTAACTTTATAAACATCTTAAGATGTTTATAGATTTACTACCACAGTGTTTTATTCAAAAAGTTAAGAAAACGAAACACTTTTCCTGTTTACTAAAAGTAGCATCATCCACAGACTAAAGAAAGGAACATGTCACAGGATCTCTATTGACTAGAGATAGATCCAAAACAAGCCCCAGATGAAATCCTTCTGAAATGCAGGGAAGTACAGATCACACTGAAAACTACTGCTTCATTTTGTTAATGGATGAAACCTTACTCTTACAGCTAAGCTCCTGAGCTGTTTGGTAATGTTTGAAGTTCAAGTTAAGCGATCAAACTCAATGATCAAAGTGGCCCTTTCCTTGGTTTAATATTAAATACGAGCCATTTTTTTTTTCTGTGTTGAAGAGTATCAGCTGTAGAGCTTTCCTTATTCCCATGAGTAAATTCTGCTACACACCTTAAAGGATGAAATACTCTATGAACAACTCCAGCAGAGATAAAAAAGAACCCTCTGTGGTCCAACACTCATTTTTATTTACTTTTAAGGGTGACTGGCTTTTCCCCAGCTTCTTATTGAACTGTGAAGTCCAGACTGAAGGAGCCCAGGAGTGTTAGCAGTAGAGAGGTTCTGCAAACAAGGTAGTTTCATTTGTGCGGAGATTGCTGCAACTCATGTAGGAATCGTTCCTCCTCCCCACCAACCCCAACTGCCCTTGTGCTGTGTTAGAAAAAAATCATCTCTTTAACTCAGTTTCAGAATTCTTCACTCAAAAAGAATAATGATTAATGTAGTGCTTTTTAAGTCTTGTTCTGTGTCTAAAGCATTTTTTTGGGTGCATTTACAACTCACACCAGAATGTTGGTGTAGAAGAACTTTCACTTAAATTTTCAATCATGAGGGAAATACAAGTTAAGAAGACTAAAAGCTTGGTGCAATGTGGAAAGTGGCAGCTTCTAATGCAAGCTGCTTTCCAAAGCTGCTGAGGAAAGTAGCTGAGATTTGATTTTGTTTCGATAAATCTTTGCATTGGTTCCAGAACTAAGAACAGTTAAAACACTACCCAAGTGGCTAAAGAAGAATATAGCTATTATGATTAAAAACAAAACGTAAACTTCTCAATATTTTAACAAAACCTGTCATTGTTTCAGAAAGACTTCCTGTAAAGAACTACTTTCTTATTTTGGAGGGGAGGGTTAAAGTAGCATTAAAATCTGGTTGGTCAAGCAACAAATTGACTGCTATAGAGTGAATGGTCACGATACCCACAAGCTGAGAGAGTATTTGGTTTTTATTCAAGGTTTAAAAGGTAAAATAATGTTATAGCTTAATTATGCCTATCCCTCAAAACAAAAGAATAAAATAAGAATCAGGTTAAAAATAATTAAATTAATAAAACAAAATAGAAAATATGCAGAACTGTGAACATTGCCAAGCTGAAAGTAAAGGCTCTGAGAGCAGACTCAATTTGAAAGGAATCCCCCTGGGGCAGAAATATACAACATAAAAAAGGATTAATGAATCTCAAAATGCTGGAACTCTAAGAACACTGCCAAAGTTGCCCTTCAGCTGGGCATGGCTAGTCCTGCGGCAAATTTACATCATATTTTGTTAATTGAAGTTGCTTACTCAGTAAAGAGGCTCTGTGGGTGGGCTTCTCACATGTGCTAATGAGCATTGACCTGTATCATCCCTGAAGAGGGCAAGGGTTTTTGTCTGTTGCCCAATGATGTAATCGCTGTTCAGAAATCCCTCATTACTCTCAGGTGAGGGAGGAAATGTTGTAGCACGTTACATGATTTGCAGGTGGCCCTGGCACCTGCTAAGTTACAGGGAAGGAGTGTGCACTTAATAGAGCACCATTGAGCAGAGTCTCCTAGGAGCTGGGAGCCCAATTCTGGTTACCGGAAAGTTTACTAGCCTCTCTCCTGTTCTGTGACTGTACGCAACAGGACAGGTGATCTAAAGACCAGTGAATTTACTGGACAGTCAAATAGGGCACATAGTGTTGTGAAGGAAAAGACAGGCTGAGGCTTCCCTGTGTATGAATAGGTAAGGTGTGTCTCTAGCTATATACCTGTGACTAATGTGCTTGGGCAGCCAAAAATTTCAAGTGACCTGTTTAGTGACCAAGTTCCGCTAACTTTAGATGCTTAAAATGAAGCATAGTTTCTCTAGGCACTTCACTAAATAGCAGAGAGAAAAAGGTACTTCTAGAGGAAGATTTGTCCCACCTGAAATCTAAAAAGCCATCCAGTGTTCTCTGCGTTTTTTATGGGCTATGTCTGTAATGAGGACAAACAGGCTTATAACCAGAAAGCTTCTGCTTAAGTGCCTGAATCAAGGAGATGTCACATTGCAAGCACATGTACAAATTACTGTCTGCTGTCCTTTGTCAGCTCTGCTCAGCAAGATGATTTTTCTTGCTTATATTGTGCAGTCTGCTTTTTCCAATATGAATTTCATATTATTTTCTCCTTGACTTTCCCAAGGTAAATAAGCCTCTTAAGTTCTTTTAGATTAGCTCTCTGTTAGGAGTCTTTCAGTTTAATAGACTGTACATTTCATTACAATGTTATTCCATCCTTACTCCAAATCATAATGAAAAGAGCTGGCAGAATTACGCACAGTTTAAAATCCTAACTCTTTGAACGGCCAGGCTCTGCTTTTAGTCACTTCTGACTTTTGCCAAATTTTAACTGATCTGACTGCAATCTTCCACAGTAGGTGTCTGCTCAGGCTCAGGTTTTTTTTTTTTCCAAATGTCATAGGAAAAAAAAATCAATTTCTCAGAATATATTTGTATACCCTTGTTTTGGTCATATACATCATTTTGTCTGTATGGGGGAGGAGGGGGGACAGGATGGGACAATAATTCAGTGAATATTTCAAATTGTCCATGAATTGGAGCAAGACTTGATGTTTCAACAGGTCTTGTTCTGAGTTGAGAGATACGTTTTGCTGTCCTCACAAAAATGAACGTGGATTTGGCAGAGTTATAAACCTCTGACAGATTGTGGTGTATATTGTGTATGGTAACTGGGAGGCCTTTCTCTGCCATCAGGCCTGCCCTGGGCTGCAGGGTGCACAGAAGAAAGGTGCTTGCTAGGAGCAAGGCTGTTGAGACCAACTGACCTGTTCTGTCAGTGCTCAGGAGAAGCACATTAGAAGACTGGTGTCTACACTACTCAACCAGACAGGGCCTGGACATGGCCTCAAGCCATGGCTGTGGCTCAGGCCAACTAGCACTCTCCCCAGAACTGCCTGGGCACCATTTTAATGATTATCACAGTCCACGGTCACCAAAAGACAGCTTATATGCAGCCAAAGTAATTCTTACGTACAGGCATGGGTGTACAGACACGAGACACTGCACCTCTGGGTCAGAAAAGGTTCCCTGGTCTGCTTTACTGCTCATTTTGACATAGTGTGGGAGTCTGCTTTTAATACCTGATGAATGGAAATACGGCTCAGACTATATTGTTTTTTAGTTTAATATTTTTCTTCTTTGTATATATATCATTATCACATTTAATTGCCATGTTTCTCTCCTTGCCTTCTTAGAAATCTGTCAGCACATTTGCATGTCTCTCATCTTTCAGTAATGTCACCATGATGACACTTGTCACTGTTAGTTGTAATTACTGTCAAACACAGCAAATTTGGTTAATTCTTCTATGCTGTTAACATTGTATGACTTTCTCCTGTTGAACTGCAACCTAGAGCTTCTAGTAAAAAAATATGTAGAATGCAGCAAAATAAATCAATGGCAGGGAGTGAACCGGCAGATAAAACATACAAACAAACAAAAAAGAAGAACAACAAAAATAAACAGCTTTAAAAAACTCACCAGGGAAAAGAAATAATAATAATCAAGAGTGAATTAATGTTAGCTCAAATGTGGCACTCTATTTGCCAACTTACTGTACCAACAGATAAAACAAAGGACAAGAGTTAACTTGACAAGAGGACTGGCTAGAAATAGGTGCAATCAAATAATGTAATGAATTGCATATTAAAATCCTCTTACACATCTGGAGCTTGACCATATTTACGTTTCATAAATGCATTAATGGAAGAACAAGAAAAAATTATTCTCTGCAGTTTTTACCATTTTCAGCATCATCTTCAACATAGCATATGAATACCTTTCATAAGTACTTTTTAACTTTTTGTTCCCCACAGATATAATTGCTGGACACAGATTCCTCATAAACATGTTTTGGAAGTTTAGAGCATTCTGAGAACTCATCCAACCATTTGGATTCTTTGTATTTTAAAAAGTACAATTATTTCTTTGTTGTTTTTATACATCGTATTTTATCATGAAATATATCATTTTTTCATGATGGCCCACAGCCATGTACTTTCTGATGTCTTTAATTTGGATTAGTTCATAGCGAACTTTGTATCAGATATTTTCATTATTTTAGTAAAGCATCCGAGTTTTACATCAGAAACTTTTTTTTTTTTTTTAATTTTAGTTTTTATTTAAAGTAAGCTTTCTATCCTGCCAAAGAGCTGACTCCTGTTAGGAACTGATTGCCTCCATCTAAATTCTGGGCACTTCCATTTCTCCATGAACTGAAAGGAGCAGCTAGCATTTAGTATCTCAGACAACTTAAGGTAATGTAAGTCCTGCTGTCTTATCTACAGGCCTCATACAATACTGTATCAACACAAAGGCCATTTCAGATCCAAGGCTCTGCAGGACTGATTTTGTTCAAATAACAGAGGTTGCAATCCTACGTGCAAAACATAAAGAAAATCATAATAATCTGAGGCTTTCTCAGGCTCAGTCATTTGACGAAGGGCAATGATCAGCTTCCTCATCCCCCCTGAGCATTTTTCTTCTAGGCTGCCACTGCCCCTCCTCTCTGTCTCTAAATTCACAGGAGTGACTTCCCTCCCACACTTCCCATCTCTACATGCAGTCAGCTCCACACAGAGACCTCTCATGGTCTGCTGCTGTACCCCTTTGTAATCACATAGCTCATTTCTAAAAACCTCATTCACTGAACTAATGCTAAATATTTTCTTGCTTTCAAATGCCAAAGCTGAGAAACACTGATGGTAAGAGAGGCTGTGACTTCAGGCACACAGATTGAAAGCTCTACAACAATTTAGAAACAAATTTGCAGCCACTAGCACATGTTTGGAGATGTGAAGTGTCTGGATTATAGAACTGCTTCCCCTTTGGGACTCTGCATGCAAACACTGCCCACAGATACCCCTTTGGTGAGATGTTGTTCTTTGGACACAGTCTCAAGCTACAGCCCTGAGCACTGGGAGATTTGACCATAGGTGGCACTTGCAAGTCTACCGTTCAGGAGATGAAGTTGATGTTAAAGGTTTTTTTTTAGACAATGTCTGTTTCTAGAAAACATTTCATGAGAAAAAAGGATCTGTACATGAAAATCTACAGCTCTATCCTTCTTTCCTGACATTTGTCATTTCCTGGATGCTTTGGGAGTTCAGGAGCTCAGAGGTTCTCAGAGGATCTGTGTGAGTGTAGGTGTCAGCCGGCTTCTAGCAAGCAGCTGCTGAAGATAACTCCTGTCTTGAGTTTTTATCTTTTCCTAACCTGCCTGTTCCCAGGCTTAGCAATGCAGCTGTGCAGCTCAGAGGTGTGACCAACCTAGAATTTTCAGAGAAAACAACCCTCTGGTGGTGCTCCTTCACCTCAGGATGTATACATGAGGTACTGAATGAACAAAGTGTGCTGCTATTATCTTCCTATAGGCTTTCTGACAGCCTTACAACTAATTAGGTCTTCCTATGCATAACGTGGATAGCCCAAAACAGCCCTGTGTTTCTCACAACCACCTCTCAATTTCTACTTACATTTCTTCAGAAGAGAAAAGGCACTGGATGATGTCCAATACTTCCTTCCAGCATATCTAATCGTTTTGCAAACCCAGTGGCCTGCTCGTACTGCCTAAACACAAATCCTATTCTATAAACTTGTTTACAGATCTTGGAATTCCACTGTCCTCAGTGAGGATACAGGTGCACTCAAGAAAAATTCCCCTTCTCCCTATTTTAATTTCTGTTTATTAATGATATAAACATTAGCTTATAAAGGGGGAAAATACTTATAATTTAATAATCTCTTGTATATTGCAGCTCTACCAGAATATGTTTTCCATGGTAAAGGAAATTTGAAAGCTACATTATCAAGTTTGAAATGGGTGATTAAAATAAAAGCAGCCAAGAGATGGGGATTAGAACACTGTCCTAGACCTAAGAAGGCATTTATGACTGTAATTTCCACTGAAGTCAACCCAAGCATATTTCCCTTCAGTGCTAAGGAGCAGAGTTGCTAAATCCAAGTATACTCTGAGAAAAGTCCCCATTGATTAGAAATGATTCCATCCAGAAAAATCTTCTTAAATCAAACAAGAGGATGCAAGGGCCTGTTCAAGAACCAAAGTGGAAAGCTACAGTATAATAACCAAGCTGCATTTTATTATAACATATTTCATTTACCTATCTACTGACTCCATGATTACATGCCTTTCAATTCATTACCATATTGCTATAGGTCACCTTATTTCACAGTGGCCTTTCCTGCTGGCGCTGGCTTCTTTGTAAAGCATAGTACTCCAAATCCTGTGCTTCAAATCCCTCCTGATAACACTCTATTGCCATTCTTTCCTACACAAAACTCCTTGATAAAATAAAACTATTCATAGGAATTTCTGTGGACAGGAATGGCAAACATTAAATAAACAGAAACCTCTGTTAGTGCCTTTGTTCATAGGGTGGGACATAGTTTGTTCCTTTTTCATCGACTACTTATTTCTTCTTCAGAAGCATGTATGTACGAACATGCATTTATTTAAATTCCAGACAACGTGATACCAGTTGGAGCACTGATTTACCAGGACTTATGGATCATCTCAAGGGTCCATTGGTATCAGTGGAATTATACCTTTTGTAGAAGATATAACAGCAGCTGTAAGAAATCTTTGCCTCAAAAACCTCTCTCTCCACATATATGTATTAATTGATTCAACTGTTGGCATAATTTTCACGTCAGTTTGCTGTTCCATTTTCCAGAGTATTACAGCAGTTCAGATAATAGCACATTAACATCTGTTTACAAATGGCAGAATATAAAATCTTAACACATTAAGGACACTATTGCATCTAGCTAACATGTATGTTGAGAGAACTCTGCTGATAGAGACGTATTTGTACTGGGAAAAAAATCACCTATCAGGAGAGAAGCAAGCTGTACTGGCAAAAATAAAAACTTAACTACTACTTTACTAGGAGCTTTTACCGACTTAGTTAAATCTCATAGTCCTGCTTTCTTCCCATGCATGTGTATTGGGTTTACGTGGCATGGGTTTGGTAGCAGGGGGGCTGCAGGGGTGGCCTCTGTGAGCAGAGCCCAGCAGCTGCCCCATGTCAGATCAGAGCCAGCTCCAGCCGGCTCCAAAAGGGACCCGCCGCTGG
>VXAA01006247.1:147314-201639 GCA_013399115.1 Anseranas semipalmata | reverse complement strand
GGGACCCCACGTGGAGCAGGGGCAGAGAGTGACCGTGAAGGAGTGGCGGAGATGCAGCGTTAGAGACTGACCGCAGCCCCCATTCCCCCTTCCCCCGCGCTGCTCGGGGGAGGTAGAAAAGGGTGGATACGGAGAAGGTGTTTGTAGTTTGCTTGTAGTTTCTTACTGCTCTAGTCTGCTAGTGATAGGTAACAAATTATATTAATCTCCCTATGCTGAGTCTTTTTTGCCTGTGACGGTAATTGGTGAGTGATCTCCCTGTCCTAATCTCAACCCTTGAGCCCATTCCATCGTATTTTCTCTCCCTCTTCTTTTGAGGAGGGGGAGTGAGAGAGTGGTTGTGGTGAGTGCAGCTGCCCAGCTGGGTAAAACCACCACAGCATGCTAAACACAGCCATACCTGCAAAAGATTGTATCACAAACCCGGTCTCAGTATGTAACTCACAACATAGCTTCTCTTCAGAAGGCGGCATTTGAGATTTACAGACATACAGCTGTATTGCAAAATGTTGTTAGAGGCAGAGCATGAGACTACTGCCTATTAAAAGGGATGCACTAAAAACTAGGGGATATTCCATCCTTAGGTAGGAAATGCATAGTCTGCAATTTACATGGGACTAAGCTTCAGATTAAGACACATCCCACGGAGCTCTGGAACTCTGGCGCACATTCATTTAACATGTATAGCAGCATGTTTAGTTCTCTGATGTCATAACTAAAGAACAGGATTGTCTCACAGGTCTTCAGTCCTTTTTGCTAGCCCATTGTGGCCATCTTGCATGCCCCAATGAACACTTCAGGCAAAAACTGCCTATTTGTAGGCAGGAGAATCCCACTCTCAGTTGGTACACTCAGTGGCATTTGGTGGACAACTCTGGTCAATGGCAGATGTCTACTTCACAAGGTGAAGTAAACAATTCTCAAGATCCATTGACTCCCCTCACTGGAAAAAGAGCAAAACCACCTTGTTCACCAAAAGTAGATTCTTAAAGTAGGTGAATTGTTCTGAAACTCAATTCTACATGCAGAGTTTGATTTACATACTGGCATGAAATGCCACTTGAAATACCCTAGAGCACTGCAGACACATCAGTAAGGCTGGTAAATATGACACTGGACCTATCACAAATTGCCTTTCTGAGCAACAGCTCAAGACCAAGTAAATCATCCTAAAGCATCTAAAATGGCTCCAGGCACTCTTCATATAAAAAGAAATGTGGCCAGCAGGTCGAGGGAGGTGATTCTCCCTTCTGCCCTACTATCCTGTGACCCCACCTGGTATTCAGCTCTGGGGTCCCCAGTACAAGAAAGACATGGACCTGTTAGTGTGTCCAGAGGAGGGTCACAAAAATCATCAGAGGGCTGGAGCACCTCTCCTGTGAAGAAAGGTTGGGAGAGTTGAGGTTGTTTATCCTGGAGAAGAGAAGGCTGCAGGAATTCTTGTGGCATTTCAGTATACAAAGGGGGCTTACAAGAAAGATGGAGAAAGACTTTTTATCAGGGCTTGAGTGACAGGACAAGGGGCAATGGTTTTAAACTGAAAGATGTTAGATTTAATTGGATATAAGGAAGAATTTTTTTCTACGATTTGGATGGTGAGACACTGGAACAGGTTGCCCAGAGAAAGCTGTGGATGTCCCATCTTTGGAAGTGTTGCAAGTCAGGCTGGATGGGGCTTTGAGCAACCTAATCTAGTGAAAGATGTCCCTGCCCATGGCAGGGGGGTTGGAACTAGATGATCTTTAAAGATCCTTACCAACTCAAAATATTCTATGGTTTTATGATACTTTATGTGAGCACATAAACTAAACCCTTTTAATAGTATCTTAAGAATTCTACAAGAATTAATCATGTTTTTAAGTAATATGGTTTGTTATTAATATTGTCTTAGTTTATGGAAGCTTCAAGAATTTGTTAAATTTGCTCACAACAACTTAGAATATTGGCACTTTGTTAAGTCAAGACAATTAAATAAGATCAGTGTAATTCAGTAAGTCTTTTTAAGCAACCTTCATCTTCTGCTGCTCTCCTCTAACAATGGACCTTGTTGCCCAGAATCTGTTCTTATAAGGTAAGCCTTATAAACTTATAAGCCTACATGTATCAGTTTCTATTTAAGACAATGGAGAAAGCACATCGCTGATATGTGTCTAAATGTCATATTTAGGTTTCTCCACTGAAAAAAAAAAAATCATTCTATTTTTTTTCATGAAAGCACTCCTATTAAAAAAAAATCTAGATAGCATTTGCTCCTTAATTTTGAAGAACAGTTAAATTTAGTATCAGTAGATTCCTTTTAGAAGTTATGGCTAGCTGTTGAAACAATTTTCTCTACATAAAAACTCCTTGAAATCAATCATATTGTACCTTTCAATTAAAGGTAAAATCATTTAAAAATTTTAATGACAGATCTCTGTAAGTCAAATAAATTTTACACCATTATGAAGTAAGTTAAACTGAAATATGAACATTAAAACTGAAATTTTACTGAAAGTCAGAAACTTCAATCCAATCTGCAGAAGCGGTTGGGGCTTTTGTATCTGCCACTCCCTAAAGCCTATGTGAGCTGCAAGCTGTTTAATATGTTTGACCACTTGAGTAGCAGCTCAGGTCATGGATCAAAATCCTTTCATGGTAGGTACCATATGAACACTGAGTAGAAAAACAGCTCTGAATATAATAAATAGGAACTATGTGCACAAAGTTTGGAGAGGTTGCACTAAGGGTAGGGCTTTTGAGTTAAGCTATAAAGAGTTATCAGAGAAAGAATCAAATGAAATTGTTATAGACCTGAGAAGTAAGAACAAGTAAACTTTTCACCTCTATAGCTAGAATTGACTACAAAACAAGAGCAGGTTGGTTTAGCTAACTAAAAGGTACAGAAGGTCAACTGAGGTCTGCCTGGAGAAAGGTGACAAGTTAGGCACATTAACTTGACATATTTGAAGTAACAGAGATTTATATTAGTTACTGTGGAATAACAGAAGAGATTTGCCCTGGTATTGTAGTCATGCTGATGCTAAGATTCCCACCTAAAGCTCCCACAACACCCTTGCTTCCTTGTAACCTAATACTTAAAATGGGGACAAAATTTACTTTGATAGACTAGCCACTAATCTCTTAAAAGCTATGAAAAATGTCATCACTGAACTTCTCTTATTTTTGCTAAGTTTATGAAAAATTGGACTTTGTATTTCTTTTGTTGAATATTTGTATTCCATTATTTTTAATTAATCTGCTGCATTCTGTTTGGGTTTCTATTTGGTAATCTGTTTATTGTTTTGAGTGAACATTTTCATTACCAGATGAGTAACAGTACAGTAGTTAGTAACAGTACATTGTATTCATGGAACTGGTTCCTGAAACTTCCTTCATTCCATGTTTCTTTGGACACAATAGCGTGTTCAACATCTCTGAAAATCAGTGGATTCAGATGTATGTTACAAAGTCTATCCTAAAGTAATTTGTCCAGAGTCAGTCAATAAAGTAGTAGCATATTTACAGCTATTGTCATGCACACTTTTTTCTCTACAATCCTCTGTGTATTATAAATTCAGATTCAGGTCTCTACCTGCATTTAAAAATCATGAGTCTTGATTTCTAGTCATCGAAAAAAATATGTAGGAAGCCTATTTTTCAAAGTAATAACGAGTCAAAAGGAACAGAGAAATGTCATGACAAAAAGCTGTGTTCCAAACCCTGTTAATATAATTTAAATAATAAGCTTAAGTGAAAAATATAAGCAATAGCCACTCACCTACGATGAGTAAGAAAACTACCACTGACATGTCCTGAGCCATCACATCCTGGGGTTGGACATGACATTCCTTCCGTCTTCACTGACTTCCAGGAGAACTGTGAGCCATTTAGGTATCCATCCTTTTGCCTTTTGGCAGCTAGAGGACACCCTGATGCACTGCGATGGGATGCATATTTTCCAGTTATATGACCCTGACCATCACAACCAGGAACTGGACATCTGGATAGCAGATAGATGAGATAAACTTTACTGTCTTGCCATCATATACCTGGTAGCCTCTACAACAAAGTCAAAACAAACCCGACATGAAAAGAAAAGAACAATCATGCACTGAGGTCTTAAAAATATTCAAGATACCCCTTAGTGAGTAAANAAAAAAAAAAAAGTTGTTCTTTGATAAACCATAAGGAGGCTAGCCAGTGGATGAAGTCACAGCTTTTGATATTGTGCAATTGCAACAAAAGGAGTGAGATATATGTTTGAATTGCTGGTGTTCATTACAGTAAATATCAAACTGGAATTAAAATGGTGGCTACTGAGCTCCACTCAGCAAGGAAATTGCCCATAAAAAGTCTCTAAGCATAAAATCCTATTTAGTATTATCCTTGTTACATTTTAAGTATGTGCATGGAATCTAAAGAAGACTTGTCCGAAGTCATGAAAATGTTGGGTATAAACAGAGTTAGGTATAAAGTGATCCTTTTCTGCACTGAAAGGATGTTGCCAGATTAAAAAACCAGGAGTCAGATTATGAGAAATGATACAAAATCATAGTGCCTACTACATCAGAAATGTGGAGCACCTTTAAACACTCTCTGAATGGGAGAGATTATAACAAACCATGTGCTACAGCCTAGAGATCAATGAAGGAGGTTCCATATTCGTCTGTTACTTGGGAATCCCCCATACATTTGCCCTTTATACTTCCAAAAAAGAAATAACCAGGGTCAGAAGGAAGAGGTTAGAATCTTCAAAATGAAATGTTTAAATAAAATAATTCAGCCAGTATGCCACTACATAGCACATGTCAAAACAAGGCTGGTTGCTTCAGTTTGTCCTACACTAAAATAGTGCTGCAACTCTGCACGGAGGATCCGGTCCTGAATGGTTCAGGGCAGTCACTAAACCTACTGAGTGCAGCAGCCACTGATATCAGAGCACTTTGCAAGAAGAAACAAAGGCTTATAGGTTAGTATTTGTTCCTCTTCTTGCAAACTGCATAAGCAGTTGGATTCTTAGTGGTAATTTCATATAAAGATTCAATTCTCTATTCCTGTAACTACTTTATTTAGCATGTATGGTTTGTATATACTACACAAACATTTTGCAAGTTTTTTTAGGAGGTAAGAATTTAGGTAGTTGTTGAATTTCATGTGAAAAACACATTTAACCTGTTTCTGCATTATAGAAGATGATATCCTTGGCTAGAATAAATCAGCACAGATCCTTGATTTGCAGTTCAGTCACTGAAGTCAATGGGGCCAGTGCAGAATTCCTGAGGATTTAGAGTTATGTATTTTTTCTTAAGCAAAACTATTTCACACCTAAACCACCTGCTCTTGGATAGCTATAAAACAATAATGTTTGTCTTAAAAGGTGAAGATACATACGACCTGTGATACAACACGTAAAGGTCCTTTGACAATATTTGTTCTCACCTAATTGGCTCTTGGTCTTCTTTGTCTTCTTTGCTTTGTGCTATCCTGATTCCACTTTTCTTCGCTCGCGGACAGCCTGAAAGACTGAGTGAAAGAAAACATTTTAAACAATTTCTCATTCTTGGGTACAGTTTACAAGGGATACACTTTCTATAGCAAAAACTGGCAGAATGTGTAATCCCGTCCAGTGTCCAAAAACAAAGCTCAGTAGTTTAAATAGGGAGAGTTGCAGTATACAGCCACGAGGGGGAATCCGAGTATCTCTGTTTGTGATGGCAGGACAGGACTGCAGGCGCTGGGCAGACCACAAGCACACACAGGCAGTCCCCGAAAAGGCAGAGAAGGCAGCTCTTAAACTCTCCGCCTAATAATCCCTGCAGCTGACTCAGCAGCAGCAGCAGCGGCAGCTTTGAAAGAAGTAGAAACCCGTGTTTCAGTATTGAGAGACATTACGTCTGTATGTCTGAGAGAGAAGGAAGAAGAGGCTCAAAAACCAGGAGTCTCTGGATCTCTTGGTAGGATGAAAGATTTCTCTAGGGGACGCATTAGAAACACTATAAAACCTTCTAAAACATCATGTAAGAATCCTACAGAAATGTTGAATAAAAATATGGCAGAGCTCAGAGCTATACAGTGCCTTCCTGGGAAAGAGTTCAAGTGCTCAGAACACATCCAGACAAAAAGATTTGGTACAGACAAAGTTATATGTTATGCTAACCAATGTTACTTTTAACTAGACACTGAGATTGTAGTTATTACTACACAAGATGGAAAAAGATCTGTCTATTCCAGGATCTTACAAGTTCAACTTTCTTTTGCACATGAAGAGAGTTATAGAAACCGTTTAGTAGACTTGACTATGACTTTAATAGATATTCAAAGACTTGAAGGGATTTTTATTTAAGTATCTGCCATCTCTGTTGAGGACACAGATATGTCTATTCAAAAATCATGCTTTATGCTCTATTTAAATGTTATTTCCATCTTAACATATGAGCATATAAAAAGAAAGACATTGGTAAAGCAACACATTCAATATTACTGAGATGAAAGACAAAGTAGTGTTACAAAAATTTGCCTCAATGAAAGAAACAAAATAGATTAGATTTTTGTTTCCAGCATGACAAAAGGTATTTCAGTGTTGTATAGTAGGTCCTGCCTTCAGGAACAGGAGACAGAAGCAGTGGCAGCAAAAATGTTGATTCTTTTGTCTTGCCAAGACTAGAGAGGACTGTGCAGAACAAATAGAGAAAAGGGTGATGCAATCATGGATGGAATTCTGTGTTGGTAAATGAAAAATAAGCCATAGTCAAAAATAGAGTTTACATGCTGTAAAGTCATAAATAAGTCAATTAAATAAAGGGAGGAATGTTGGCACGAGATACTGGCACAGAGTATATTACCTGGCAACATTTAGTGAGATGACATGGCTACATCTATAGCAGTAAACAGAAGGGAGCTAGAACTATTGTCTTGACCCAAGACCAGCAAGCTCACATCCTTACAGGTAAACTCTCTTTCTTGTAAAACAGGACAGCCACACTCATATTGCTTAGAGATAATGATCTGGACCCATGCGGAGCTCCAAGTCATCCCCCAGAATTGCCTGGGAGATTTTCACTGGCTGAGGGTCAGTACCATGTCAGGGAACATTCTAACAACTTAATAGTGTAGGCAACTGTGCTGGCCATGTGTAGGACCAACAGTGTAATCTCTGCTCTTGTGCCATTTCATTTCTTAATACAAATGTAGCTGATCATTTTCCTTTTTAAAGAAAGCTGCTGCTTATTCTGTATACAAACTATATCTCAGAAATCCTGTGCCACTTAAAATAGTTCTCTTTGAAAATAATACTGCCATAATCTGTAAAAGGAGAGGGGCAGGAGGAAAAGAGTCTGAGGGATTTAGAATAAGAGCAAGCAGGCTCTGGAGCAAGGACACTGTTCAGGAACAGCTGGTTCATTGACCCACATAAAACCTGGACTGCAGAAAGTGAAGGGGAGAGGATGGGAGTTACATATATCCCCAGATAATCTGTGAAACTATTTTTACCCACTGTGCGAGAATTAGCAGATTTTGCATGTGAAAACTAAATAGTTAATAGAAATGCCTCAGAAAGCAATACTTTTTAGTAGGTGTACAGATGGGTGTGCTTGCACATGATGACATTTTCATAATGAAATCTGAATGAAGAATTTCTGCCTTGACTAATGATTTAATGTTTTCTACATATTAAATCAATTCAATTATCACCTATTTATTGGTATTTTGGTGCATCATCTTTTTGCAATAGATCTTTCTATTCTGGCATTATGATTTATTAGAAAATTCTAAGACCTTTCAGATCTTCTAAACAGACATTTCCAACAGACAGCTTCTGAGGTTATGATTAATTCATTTTTCCTCTGACAGCAGATTCACCAAGAAAACATATGTCAAGGATGAGACTTCACTTTATTTTTTTTATCCCGTAATAACCAAAAGCTATTAAAAAGTAAACATATTACTTCATTTTGATATCAGTTTAATTCTATGAAGACAAAAGACGAGAGAAATTCAGTGATAGTGTATGCCAATATAACATCTTGCATACATTGAATATCTGTGCGGAACTGCAGAAAGTATGGCAGGGTTAAATCTGCCTTTATATATGTTATACATGCAGCCATTTTAAATACAAATGATACCTAGACATCCTGACAGCCATTTAGAAGAGAAGTTTATCATTCATTTCCTTCTGAAACTGAAAGAGTTGTTAAGTGTATCAAATACAAATAAAAATGCTAACTCAGATGCAAGCAGAGGTAAACGCTAATTTTCGACGTGGGAATTAGCTTAACTGTGGATGTACTGCGGAGTCTTTCACACTCAACAGTTCCAGATTTAGGCTACTGGTTTGCTGCCCTTTTAAAGATGGTGCCTTTTGCCAGCCTCACCACCTCAGAGAATGACCTTGACAGATATCATGAACTGAACAGTGTGGGGCTGCCTCAGTTTAAATGCGGCAGATCTCCTGGGGCAAAAAAGGAGTTACTCCTCCCCCAGCTCTGTGTCAGCGCTCCCGTGCATGAAGGCAGCCAACGACCTGGGCTGCCAGAGGCCTTTTGGAAGAGAAATCAAGGCCCGCTCCAATGAGTTATGTGGTCAATACAGCCATGGTGGCATTTCAAAAGGCTGAATGTACTAAATCCCAATGGACTGGACAAATTCCAGATCACTTAGTTCTGTAGTATTACTTTTTATATCTTTATGTGTACTGACTGTGATGCAGAATCAAATGAAAACTTGATCCAGCACTCATCTATAATATAACAACATAAGAATTCAGAGATTAAACTAGGTAACACCATCCAGCTCATGGTCCAGTCCTACAGCAGTCAATAGACAATGCCCACAGAAAGAGTTTATAAAATGAGCAGGCATGCAATGATACTCCCCTGCTAACCTTGCCAGCTTTTAGGTTTCTTCTGTTTGTGACACTCTGGCTTCTGTACTACATTGTACTGCATCTTCAATGTCCTGTCTATTTAGTTAAATAGATGACCAAACACTAAACAGCTTCCTAAAATAACAAAGCTCAGGCATATCTACACCAAGCATAGCACTGGTAGAGGTACGAGCTGATAAATCCATGCATAATTAAATGTAGTTATAAATTTGACCTTAAACTACTTTGAAGTGTGTGAAATTTTATCTGCTACATTGCGTAAGTGCTTTTTAAAATGTTTACATCTTCTGCTTCATAATGTTATTTGTACTCTTGCTGTTTCTCTGTACTTTACAGTAAAATTGAATTGTTATTGTGATCAATCGTTTTTACAGCATGTAAAGGTATGACACATTCCTAATGTCTATGTTATTTATGTTTTGACTTTAAACTGTTGCTTATACTGGGAATACATTTAAACTGGGAATATGTGTATTGACTAGTTATAGGCAATTGTAAATCTAGGGACTTGGTGAACCAAGCTAACATCCAGACTCAACAGTATTAATATGCATGGGAGTAAAGAGCCTTTACTAACAAAAGAGAGGTGGACTACACTTTTATTCTTTGATTAAACAGTGGATAGCTATTTGCAAAATATAGTGGAGCTCTTCTCCACTGATTTATAGTTTTCAAATACCCACAAGGGCATTGCTAATTACACAGCATGTGGAACATTACCTCTACAGTGGTACCATGGTAATTCATTTTGGGGTTACCAGCAATACCTTAATTAGTAAATGTGAAGCTTTCTTTGGCCCTTGGTAAAGATCACAGTTATAGTTTAGGCAGTCAAGGTAACAGCTTTTATCCATAAATTTCTCTTTCCATTCTTCTGGCTTGACATAGTTATATGCAATGCATTGTGATTTAAAAGCAAGCCAAGCTTTATTCTGAAATATATTAACAAGACTAGTGCATATTAGATGCAAGAGGTACTTTTTTTCACTCTGTTTAATGCTGATAAGATTTCATCTGAGAGAGGAGGTAAAGAAATGAGTCTGATTTCACACTTTAAGAAATATGGAGAGGGTCTGAAGAGATTGACAAGAACAATCAGCAAACAATTTGCGGAACAAAAATGCAGGAACAGGATTTTAGTCCAGATAAAGTAAGACTGAGGAGAATGGTTAAATTATTCAGAATTTAAACTAACAGAAACTTATAAATGTTGAATTGCTTCTCTGGACTAACAGAGAAGGGAGAAAAAAATGCATTAATTTTCTACAAAGATTTTACTAAATACTAGCAAAAATCTTCCTGCCTATTTGGGTAGTGACATATGCTGAAACTAAGAAATGTTATCCATTGTACATAGAATGAGTTAGACCAATGTATGTCTACATACAGCACTCAATCCTACTTCAGTGCTGAGTGAGAGAAGAGAGGTCTGTTGAAGTCCCTCCTAGCCCTGCAGTTGTTTGATTTAAAGAACAAAAACTTCTTTTTACATACCTTCGATGTGAAGCATAATTTCCAGTAATGTGCCCAGAGCCATCACACCCAGGGGTGGGACACCTAGAATAATAATGTAAAAGATATAGAGCAGTGTTACTGACAGGAAAGATATAGCTGCCCATTTTATATTAAAAAAATATTAATTGGCTCAATCATTGTTTCCACAGGTGCCAGCCTTGGGGAACTCCAGCCATTGCTAAACCTGAACTTAATTTCACAACAGGGACAAACATACTTTTTTCATTCATAAAATATTTTTATTAACTACTCATCACCTGCCCACTCAAACACTTTCTGGATACCTCTAGTATCAGGAGATTACTGGAGATTTCCAGCAGCAGCCTGACCCCTGCACCACGAGGAATGAGTAGGGTTGACAGCATATGGAATATCCCCAAGATGTATTCTTAAGTAATGGCTACCATTACAAGTGAGCCATTTTGTTTTCCAACAAGGCTCTTGCTTTAATCCCACCATACAGTGTCATGAGACATTGGTGCACCATGGAGATACCCCACCACCTCTCCATAAGATGAAGGAAATGCCTAAGGAAAAGGAAATGTGCAGACGGGGAAGGAAAGCTGGCCTCTTGCGTAGAAACAGTAACCCGCCTAGCATTCCCAAACATCAAGCAACAAGATGCACTCATCAGTGGAACTTCTAATAGTTGAATGACAGTAGTCATCAAAGAAAATGTTTTTTTTTTTTTACTACTTTGTGAAGATGATTGCGATCACTACAGAATAAGCTAAATTATAATGCTAAGTATAATCATTAGCTGGTATTTGAACTGCTACAGTAAATCACAGAAAAGACAAAAGAATAATTAATTTATACTCATTTTACTGAACAGTCAAATGCTCCATGAATTCCAAAAATTCACTTTTCCTGAGCCTTAGTTTTGATTTTTAGCCATGCATTAAAGCTCATTTTGAAGAAAGCATTCCAATTCAAAAAAGCATGCATACAATCTCAGATGTCGCATTCCGAAACATCAGATTTCTGTAACATTGTGTTCATTGGTTATTTGAATCCAAAGGTCATGCAGAATTTGGCTTTCACCCTTTAGTTACATGTGCTTTCCTCAAAGTTGGTACATACTGGTAAACTGCTTTCATGGAGGTTTCTTCTGACACTTGAAAGTTTCTTAAAATCAAGAATTCAAGCAACCCAGAATTCAGCGCAATGGGGCTGTCATGTTCCATTAGGCTGAACTTTAGCTCTTTAAAGCTAATAAGCATTACCTACTTCTGAGGAGCTCAGCAGGGCCAGACCTCAAACATGATTAATACAGTCTTGAAAGAGATAACTAAACTGGAATTTGCTAAATGGAGTTCTCATATGGTCTTCTTCTGGACCAGTTCAGTTATTCTATGGAAAACATAAATATACAGTAACGCTTCCAGGATGTAAGCCGGTAAAACTTCTGGGATTCACTAGATCACTGAAGTTTCTCTTCTACATA
The DNA here is from genome assembly GCA_013399115.1 of Anseranas semipalmata. Lineage (NCBI taxonomy): Eukaryota > Metazoa > Chordata > Aves > Anseriformes > Anseranatidae > Anseranas > Anseranas semipalmata. Next base: position 189,811 of record VXAA01006247.1, on the reverse strand, counting down.
ACAAAGAGTCTGTGTGCTTTGGATAAGGAATCTAAACAACATCTTTAAGAATAATTCTCCTTTTCTCTTGTGTTACGTGTTTACTTCATTTATATGGTAAGCCTTTTCCACAATGGCTCTCTATTACTACATCTTTGCACGGGACCAAGTATAATAAACCCATGATCTTGACTAGAAGGTATAAGTACTGCTGTGAGTCTTAATATCTAAAGACCAACACACATGTTGACATCACACATTAATCTTTCAGCTTGTAGAAAGATAAAAAAAAAAAAGTTTGCAGTTTCTTCTCACATAACCAGGTAAAAACACAGTGAACAAGTCATAGTTGTTGCCTGTATAGCCCTTACGATTAATTCTTTGCTGTGGCTAGCAGAAACTTTGGAATATAGGTTGGCTAGTACTTTAAGTAAAAAATAGATGGGGGGGTCTTATGTTGAGGTTCTTATATTTTAAATATTTCATATATAGATATTTAGATGGTTTTCTTATGGAATTTTTTAGATCTGTGGAGAGAAGATCTACTGCTTCTTTTGTGTGTTTTTTTAGTTTTAATCCCAAGTATCTTCAGTGTTCTACAAAAATTTCCTGCTTCCGTCAAGACCAGATGCATCACTGAAGCCTGACTGAAGCCTCTAAAGATGTTGTACCAAAAGATATGGGAATAAGAATTAATCAAATGAATTGACAAAACTTTGGCTCTAAATGTCCATTGCATTTAAACGATTAAAGGAGAGCAAGGAGCCTGTTCCTCTGCAGTCTCTCTGAGGTACTGCAAGGATTCCTTTTTTATGAACATGTGCTACTAGAAGCCTCCATTTTTGTCCACATTGTCTTCAATCCTTTTGAGGATAAGCTATTATCAAAACGGCACAATGATTTTTCTCATCTTTTCCAAGACTTTTGCTACAGGCAGGCATGATTAATAGTGTCTTAACAAAGAGGATTTGTAAGATGCACCAGTATAATTGGTCAATCAGTCTTAAGATTAGACCACTACACCTCAACCATTTGGACACTTACACAATTTAAAAACTAGCTTATTTCTGTGTCATTTGGAAAGAAAAAAAGAAAGAAAGAAAGAAAAGAAAGAAAGAAAGAAAGAAAGAAAGAAAGAAAGAAAGAAAGAAAGAAAGAAAGAAAGAAAGAAAAAGCTTAAGCAACTGATATTAAAGAAGAAATCATCCTCATGTAACCTGAACTGAGAATCTTCAAAAGGGCTCTGTACAGTTCATAGCAGTTTAAAACCATATTTTTGTAGGCAAGGATTTTGGAAAGACCTTTCAGATTTTGGTTTTAGCACTATAATATTTGTTTTCAAGTCTCAAAAGCTGATATTGACCTAAATGTACAAGATGAAATGAGAGTTTAGTGAAGTTAACAACATTTTAAAACCCTGGAACATTTCTATTTGCTCCTGTTTCCATTCTATGGGAAGTGCTTATAACCACTGTGAAATATGAGATGCTGATATACAACAGTCTGTTTCACCTACAAAGTTACCACAATATTTATTTGCTATCCTAAATAGACTAGATAAGGAGACAACTACAAGTCCCTGTACCATTAGAATTGTGGGTCTGGATTTTCAGAATGTCTGATCATACAGAGGACTTGCATATACCCTACTACTTTGCCATCAGCTACTACCTACCTGTGGATATTTGACTTAAGTGATTGTACGTGCAGGCAACAATGCCTGAAAAATGTATGTACAGGTGCTTATAAGAGGCAAGCAATGTGAGACCCATTGAAAATGAATGCTGGAGTAAGTGGAAAAAAGAGATACGGTTTCCTCAATTACTTAAAGTGAAGGTAATTTGGCAGAATCAGAAGACTTGTAGACTCCACCAAATAGCTTATTGCAGCAAAGGAAATAATTTAGTACTGTAAAGAGTGAAGTGACAAAAGGACTTCTCTTTGTAAAGACTGAAGTTCAGACTGTATAACGCTAACACTTTACACAAAATCAGATCATCTAAAAAAAGAGCTTGTCAGTGATGGGGAATGCAGTCAGCACTGCCTTGATGTCCCATTCAGTTCACAGAACATCCCAGAGAAGCTTTTGTGGGAACATAAGCATAAGCAGAAAGCAGGAAACACAGCAGAACAGCAACAGCTGCAGCAGCTGGATTCAGTACTGGGCTTAGATTCAATAGCAGGAATGAAGAAAAGGTGAAAGCCAAACTGAGATAGATAGACTTAACCCCATCAATCATTCTTCACAGGAGAAAGGACTGAACGTGTGCAGCAATTAAAAAAGGCTTCAAGCAACTTGAAGGAATTTAAGGAGGTTGCTGGGACTGGGGAGGAAATGGATGCAATGCCCAAATGGTTCTGGGAAGGTTTTTCCAAATGCTAATGCTTAAAAGTCTTGATGTGAGCTCAGCTCAAAAGAAAAAACAGCTTACATCAGTACAGCAGACTACAAATAAGATACATATTTAAACCTATATTCCCAGGTATTTATTTAGATCTATAGGAGCTCCATAAGTTGACATGCAGCTTGCATATTTAGATAACTTATAGATCAGCTAGCATGAAACCAGATAGGTTGTTACACAAAGGTGCAAAGACAGAATGGAAGTAGTTTTGTCCTTATTATTGTGTATAGCTTTGGTTGACTTACTTTTAAGATTGATTTTAAGACATAAATTATCTCTAAAATGCCCCTAAAACAAAGATATAGTAATCTGCAATATAATGGATAAGGTTTAAATTTATTTTTCTCCCGTTAGAGTTTCTACCACAAAATGACAACGACTTTTCAGAATCAGAAGGATTCCACTTCCCTTGTGAGGAGGCAGAGCTCATGGAAACTTTTTTCAGTACACACAGTCTGAGTATAGCCCAGGGCCTGGGCTCAGGCTCAGGCTTAAGCTCAGGCTTCCTCTCTCTAAGAAACCCTCAGCTGAGATTCAGCAACACCGTGAATTCTGTTTCCATCTCAGTCAAATCTTGTCTTCAGGGTTTGACCAGTTTATATATATATCAATCCAAATGGAAACCTTGGATGTAGAATTATACAAGCCCAAATTCAGCCCCCCACCCGAACAGAAGTTAGGTCATTGTAACACGACTGCATTTTTCGCCAGTAGGGTGATAATATTTAATTTAATCATCAGAGACAGTTTTAGCAACTGTAACCAATATACCTTCTTGTCTCCCTTCCCTCTGTCTCTTTCCCCATCAACCACCCTCCTATGGCCTGCACCAAGCCCTGTTCCTCAGCACACCAGACGGTCAATTCAGCCTCGCTGCCCTTATCACTAAGGCTGGTTCACCTGGTTTCCACTATGGAAAGGGCATGTTATTGAGTTAGGCTGTAGTTTTCACATGAATTGGCAGGTTTGTATGTTATCTGTGTGCTTGTTTTTAGCTATAGCTTTCTGGGGACTAGTAATAGCACTCAGTGGACACTCTACAGACACTCTACAAAAAAAGAAATAATAACAGTCACTAATAAAGATGAAGAGTATTGCCAATTCTGACTATGGCAAATTCCTTCTCCACTGTTTTTGTACTGCAGATGCTTGCTCCCATGGAACTGAAATTAAGCCATTATTTTTTCTCACACTGGCCATGCCAAGAGCCATCAGATAGTTATCCTTTCTAGGCCCTACCAAACTATACTAGGATTCAATTGCAATCGGTGGATACAAAATATATTTCATAACTTGTTATTAGTAAGCTAGTGTAATCAGCTCTAAAGACTGATGTTATCTTTTTTCGTGTGCTTTACAGCACTTTGTACCCACTACATTGTGGATCCAATCTTCCCTTAAGCCTTAAGTTACTACCATAAGTAAATTAATACATAGAAAAATTATCCTGTAAATTAGTCATTAAATACTTAAAACAGATGTAGCTAACAACCCATAAGAAAAATTACATTGAATGGAGATGGGGAATAAACCAGTAAGTTGTACAAAAATTCAGAACGGTCCTTTAGAATGATCCACACTGCAAAAGAATTGGAATTTAACAGAAAATTATATCTTCCCCATAGTTTTATTTTGACCATGCTGTCAATCTCTATAGTATAGATGTGATTTTCTGTTGAAGACTCAGAAAGCCTAGAGAAATATAATTGTTTCCTGTGGGATTTTTTTCATAGCAGAATGTAGAACTTTTTATTGTCTGGTGGTTTTCATGTATTTGAGATTCTGTTTTATTTGACTGAATCACCAGGAATGGAATTCATAGGTTGGGAGGCTGGAAGACAGACAAAATAATACTTTGCATTTCTATCTTTCATCTGAAGATCTGAAAGTACTTTACAAACATTAATGGATAAAATCTCACAATACTGCTTTGATGAAGGAAAGGATTTAGCAGACAAAAATTGGGGCATACAGAGGCTAAATGACTTTACACAGAAGAGGAAAACAGGCTGGAAGAAGAGAGTCTTATTCACTGTTCTGTTTGCAGCTAGAAAGCCATATCTCCTCTGAAACTACATATAGATTCATGAACAAAATATTGTTCTTTTCTAGTCAGGTAGTCCAGAAACAAAAGGTTACAAAAGCAAAACTGTAAAGACACTGTGTTTGCAGTTCCCTGAACTGAATGTGTGAGAAAGGAGTAAAATAGGGGACTGAGCGAGAAAAGGAAGGGATGAGAAGCTTTGTCAAATGAAGAAACAAAGTTTCGTATAAGGTATGATAAGTTTATGGTATGTCTATGCTTCTTTGAACTTGAGTGTTTGTCAAAAAACCAATACATTTGCAGCTCTTGACAAGCAAGTCCCCTGTTTAACTCCAAAGATGCAAAGAGAGAACAAGTTTTTCTCTGTCTCCTTCCTACACCACTCACCACTGACCTGCAGGGAGCACTCCAGGGGAAGAAGAGAGACGATAAACAGAGCTGTGTGATCCTCAGCAGAGACTTTTAGGCCACAGGTGTGTCAGTAATAGTCAGGGTTGTGGCTATTGTTATGAAAACAGCTACTTAGCAGGAACTGGATGGTAAACAGCAACTCATTTTGCTTTTACCTTTCTGAGCATTCAGAGTAACTCCTATGGCCAATACTGTCCTAGCTAATGATATTGCTTGTGATAGCAATATGGATGTGTAAATCTCTGAACCTTATTTTCTTTCTCAGGCATTGTGGTAGATTGTCAAGCTCCAATTAAATATGTGAAGTGGGAATGCTGACGATCCTTTTCCTCATGAAGTCACAGAAGAAAAGACAGTGTCTGTTGTAACTCCAATAGGAAAATGCTTTTCCATTTTTACCCTGCTCTTTCTACTCTATTTTCTTACCATAGCATTTGACTTCTGAATTTCTAAAGTGTTCATACTTCCATTCACTGCCTAGACAGAAACCCTCTACCTATACAACCTATCTGTGAATTTGCAGTGAAAAACTGTTAAAACTGTTTTGCTAGGATGGATTTATTTTCTCTTAATTTCCCTCAATTAAGCTACACATCTACATACTTTTTCACTTCTTCACTTCTTTTCACTCCTTTTTCACATTTTCCTCTGTCCTTTTTCTACCTTCATGCCTCTTTCTCTTTATTTTCAATCCTTTCCCTTCAGGGGAGCAGGGACTTCCATTCGCTTTTGTCCTCAGTTTGTTTTCCATCCATATTCCTCCCCAGTGTTTCTCTTCCACATTTTAGTTCTGCCTTTTCCAGAACCTTTTCACAAAATCACAGAATCACAGGCTGGCTGAGGTTGGAAGGGACCTCTGCAGGCCATCTGGTCCAAGCCCTGCTCAAGCAGGGATACCCACAGCAGGGTGCTCAGGACTGTGTCCAGGTGGCTTTTGAAGATCTCCAAGGAGGGAGACTCCACAGTGTCTGTGGGCAACCTGTGCCAGTGCTGCATCACCCGCACAGTAATGAAGTGTTTCCTGATGTTCAGATGGAACCTCCAGTGTTCAGGACTTTGTGTCCACTGTCTCTTGTCCAGTCACTGGGCACCACTGAAAAGAGCCTGGTTCTGTCCTCTGTGCACCCTCCCTTTTCTTTCCTCATTGTCATTTCTTGTCACTTTTCAATGTTCTCTTTCTCCCTTTTACAGTTTTTTTTCTCTGTCCCCTTTGGCTGTTGTCTCCATTCTCTGTTCCTCCCTCATCCTTTCCTCCTTTCATAACTCTAATAACCTTGAAGTCGACAGTTCTTTATTCCCTTCCTTCTCTTTGTTGTTTCTTCCCATTATCTCTTCTTTCATCACCCTTCCTGTCCTCCTGCTCTTTTTTCCCAGCTGATTTTATCTTAGTCTGCATTGCTTGTAGCCCTCTCACATAGCTGAAATGACTGGGTACACATTGCATCTCTGTGTCAGGGGAGAAATCACTCTGTGTTGTGAAACCTTAACACGGAATTTCTTGACTGCCAAGACACGAGTCAGTCATTTTCGGAAGTATCTTACACTCTTCGGTTTTCATTAAAGTCCTTGTGAGCTTTATAATTTGCTTCAAAAGGGACACAACCAAACTAGCACTGGGCACTCCTGAAAATTACAGTCACAGCTCATTTGAAGCTCTTTGGAATTAGTTCAAGAGACAATAAAAACTCAGTGGGACAGGTATGTAGATAATGGATAGCTCAGTAGATCTTAAGTCTACGGTTTCATATTCCAGGCAAAACCTATGATCTACTCCTCACAAATATACCTACAAAAGCATGTGAAGTTAGACACTTATAAATATCAAAGTTTCACAAAGATGCGTTGTAAGCCAAAAATAAAAAGGAAGTTAAATTTAGATTCATATGTTAATTAGTTCCCTGTATTCAGCCTAACAAGAAGGAGTACTTAATCACACATATTTAGTTTTAGTAAAAGTGCTAAATATTACTTTTCATATGTAAAATACTGCTAACATTTCTTACATAGCAGAATACTGACACGAAAGACCTTATTGCAGGTAATAGGAAAATTTTAAAAAAAGTAATCCAAAAACCAAAAAACATAACAGCAGATATAAAGGAAGACAATTTGAGGAAATAACAACAGAGATGGTCCCCACCCCCCTTCCGCCACCCCCACCAATTGTGTTGGAATGGCAAATAAGTGAATTGAGAAAAAAATCTATCTTGTCAGTTGTTTACTGGGATTGGATCCAGTGCAGTTCCAGTATGAATGATCAGGAGATCAGGGAATCCAGTCTGGGATCACTCCTGGTGGGGTACTACCAAGCCCTCTTAGAAGACACCGGAAAAAGTGCAGGTTGGAAATTGGAAAGAAATGTGGAATGGAATGATTTGTTGTTACCACTTTCACTGTACAGTCTTTCTATCCATAACAGAATGATGCCAGGCCTATGGAGCTAGTCCAGGCGTGAGACTAAAATAATTTTGGCTCAGAAAGTTCATGGAGTAATTTCAGTCTCTTCTATCTCTGCTGAGAGATTGCTCTGTCTCCCTCTTTACCTCTATAAATCCCCAGCAATTGAATGGTTCTGAACTGGGGGTGGCAGCATACTCTTCTCCTTAGGTAAAATTTAATTAATTCCCCGACTTTTTGCATGTATAATTTTTGTGTCCTTAGCTCCTGGTACTATCCGCATTGCATTTCTGCATTTTTTTTTTTACTGTGTGGGGGTGAGAAAGAACATGATATGCTTTTTAATTAAACTGAAATCCATTTTCCTATAAGCAGACTAAAATGCATCATGCTGGCATTTAAAATATTGCTGTGCACTCGCATGCACAGATATACACGATGCTTTTAAATTAATTATATTGCTTTAGAAAAAATATGCCTGTGCCTTCAGTTACCACCTCTGCATGCTGTCTGTTCTGCTAGCAGTCAGGACTTCCCAGCTTCTCCGCAGCAAGTGCCATGATGTGCTGCCCGCTGTTCTCACATCTAGCACCAGCATATAGTGCCTAACATGCCAGTTGCCAAAGGCATGGCAAGCGCCTAATGTGAAATCACTTCTGTGCACTACCCAGGGGGTGCTCCGTTCACAGAAGCTGCCAGGGGGAAGCTGTGAATCAGCTCTCTCCCTGGGCACCTTGCCCACGCTTTCTCTCCTGCCAGCATTGCCTGCCTTGGAGGCAGCACTGGCCAGCTGCACATCCCATCCCTGCAACAGAGAGCACTTCCTGGCACCAGGGATGAATCAGTTCCAACATATGCAAATTCAAATATTCATTTCCAAACACCTCATGCTTTGAAAAAAGCTTCATTTTTATAGTGAAGGACTAACATGAAATTATAGAGGCATGGAGAAAAATGCAGTAGGAGATAGCCTTAAGACAACACACCCTACAGCCAGGAGCAAAGCCACACAAGTCCTCTGTCTCCTAATAATATTGCTTCAAGCCTGTGCTTGAAAGCTCATTCAGAGTAACGGTAAGTGTGATTTTGGAACATATGGGCTTTTCCTCAGTAATTTGGGGTGAACACACTTGTTTCTGAAGAAGAGTGTCCTGTTCCTCGTTGGTCTTTCAAAACGAGAACCACTAAGCCCCTCAGGAATATCCGCCACTCAGTGGCACAGCGATATTTTTAGTCAGGGTTTGCAAAACAGCCAAGTAGAGTGACTTGATTTCTTTTGCTTCCTATATGTGAAAATGGGTCAGAGAGAAGCACTTGAAGACAATAGCACAGGTACAGCATCCTTCACCTTAGGAGGTGTCTTCAAAAGCTCTTACAACTGGTCTAGCTTTTCTATTTATGATGTAATGCAAGTTTTAGTGCAAAATTAAATTTAAATTAGGCCATATGTTGAATACTTTAAAAATGCATTATTTAAAGTGGGGATTTTTCCCCTGATAAGGGATTTATATTATAGTTAGGTCAGTAGCCTGCTGGTTGCCTTGAACACCATAAACTTATCAATAGCATCATTCTTGAACTGTTGTCTCTATGTTGCTGGTTCTTCAGATGGTCCATGCTCTGCTCTTTTGTACTTTGTACATCTTCCACTCAGTGAAGCAAATACCAAAGGCGCTAGTGGGCACAGCAGTATGACCTTGAATCTGTCCTTTCCTGAGTTTCTTGGAGGTTTGGGATGACTTCAAAATCTACAAATCTGCAATACTCAAAAAGTTCAGCACCTCCACAAGAAACACTCAGAATAGCTGTCAGATTAGGACTACTAAAAGCAGAGGAAACAAACTAAAAACTTTCAATAGTCTGTGGCCTTAACAATCTACTAATGTTGTACAACCCAGCTTAAACCATTCCTTAGCTATTCTGTTTATTTGTTTTTCATTTGAACATAACCGCTCAACTTGTACACTCACACATAATTCATCAAGAGAAGTACCCTAGAAGAGCACAGGAATGGAGACAGTTGGATCTAAAGTAAAGGAGAAAGGAAAGGCTGAGTGGGAAGTATGGAAAGAATAACAGCATGAAGAAATTCCAATTTATATGTTCTCTTTCCAATTAGTTCATCTAATATTGGTATGAAAGACTGACCCTACAGAAGCAGCTGTGATATTTCTAGCCCTATATAATTTAGAAAGAAACAGGTCCCATCTCTAACAAGAGTCCTCTCAGCCTAGCATTACAGCAAAGCCATAAATTAATAGGACTGTAAACACCTTTGAGTTATATAGAAAATATATAATGGGCAAAATGAGGGCTCAGAAGTTTGGAAAAAAAAATAATCCAAATGACAGAAAATGTAATGGGCTGTAATTTTCTTCACGCTATTAACAGCTTTTTTCTTAGTTTTCTGTTTCAAAAGAGCAATGAAAAAGATTTTCAGTGCATATTCAGTAAGGTAAGATAAGGTAAGCACAGTAATTTAGTGTAAAATGTGTTTATGAGACTAACTGCATCTTAAGGCTAAGACGTATGTTTTGTTCCATACACAGTCACTATGCTGTACCTATTACCAACATGAACAAGGGCTATTTTACCATCAAGTTCCTATATTGGATGGACTTTAAATCTCTTCTGAATGTATGGTTTCTATCTGAAAACATGTGCCATCCAATAACAAGGACAGGTTAACATTGGAAAAGGGGAGCAAACCCTCAAGGGTTTCACTTCCCCAGACAGCTGAAGCAGAGGAACTACTTTCTATTTTGGGGGTGAAGAGTCAACAGCAAAAGAGTAAAATGCTTCACTTTTCATTTTATGAAAACAAACAGCTTTTTCCCTCTAGGCCTACAAACATTTGTCAGAAGCCCAAGTGAGGAAATGTGAAAATACTGAGTGTGAATTATATCAGACTGTAAGAGGCAGTCTGGTCTAGTGAGAAGGCTAATGAACAGTACAGCTAAGGGAAATCCAGTTTTGTTACTGATTTACTGTATGAGTTTATACTAATTTTTGAGCAGCTTCTCAGGCATGCTGTAAGTTTTGGTGTGATTGACTTGAGACTCATGCTGCATCTACACCGACTTTTAAGTGTAACTTCACCATTTACTTGAGCCCTAAATTACCTCACGCCTGCAATGTTAAGCAAGGCTTAACGGCATACTGAAAGGAAAATTCTTACTGCAAGTTCAGTCATGAACCCATCTGCAAGGAGGACAGGTTGGGCTATGAGCTATGTCTATCGCTACAAGTACTCCATCCTACTGCCTTGAGGTAGTCTCAGAAGATCGACAGTGGACAGATGAATCAGCCCTAATGAAGTAATACTCAGGAGGGTACAATGTCCTTTGTACTCTTCCCAGCACTCTAAGGGCTATAAAGACTGAGCTGCAAGTCTGCATTACTGCACGAGGCAGCAGAGTGGTTAGGGTCTTGGATGGTTAGGGTCTTGATATATGAGGATGCAAGAGCTGGGCTTGTTCATTAGAAAGAGAACGATCTTATGGTGTAAGAAACAATCTTACTTCTGTCGACACCTAACAGGAGGGGGTGGTGAAGTCATAGCAGTAGTTTTCTCAGCGGTGCACAGCTGAAGAATGAGAGGCAATGGGGACAAGGTTCAGCATGAGAAAGTCCAACTCATAAAGAAAAAAAAATTACCACCAGGCTGGGCAAACCCTGGAATGAGTTGTGGGATCTCCAGCCTTGGAGATACTCAGCTGGACAAGGTCATGAGCAACCTGCTCCAAATGGACTTGGTCTGAGCAGGGGTTTGGACTAGATAACTTTGGAAGGTCATTTCGCATGATTTTATAGTTCTGTAATAGGTTCTAAAAGCTCTATCAGAGAGCATACTGTTTGGCCTCCTGTGAGAGCACAGACACAACTTTTCCTTACAGGCTGATTTCCAGAAAGACCTAGTCCTATCATTGTACTTGATTTCCATCCCTTCTTGATAGTTCAAGTTCAACCATTGGACAATTCTTTTGTATAAAAAATTTCAACAATTCCATTTAAAATGATGACTATGAAGTCCAGTTTGCCTAGCTAATGAATGCTCAGAAATTCTCAGTGAGGTAAGTGGATCACACTAAGCTTTCTGATCAGTGAGAGGGACTCTGTAGCCTCAGATAACATTCCCAGTTTCTGCTCCAGGCATTCTCTGCCTTCACTTCTGAGTTTCCTATCCCTCCTGACAGGGTGATGTAGCTGTCTGGGTAGCAGTAAAAGAAACAAGGGAGCTTTTAGTATGGTATTCAATGACCTGAAATGGGTGCCATTTCACCCTAACTTGTCAGACTGTATGAAGCAGTTTGCACTTAATGTGAACAAAGGAGACATCCTCTCAGTCAGGGCAGGAACCTCTGATAAGGCCATTAAAACCGTTCCAAGCTAAACTACTCCTTGTGCTAGAATCCGAGACTGTACTTGAACAGCACTTAAGTAATAATTCCAGCTTCATATGAATGTTCCAAGGTATCATTAACTATAGCACTTGAAAATGAATTGTGCTTTTTATTGTCACGCGATATTCTCTAGTGTCTTTTCTTACTTTGGCCCTCCTTACTTTCTCCTTAAAGTTAACAAAAGCAGAAAGCCCAGGCTTTTGTACAATTTCCCCTTCCGTAACTCCCATAAGATTAGGCAGTACAAGCTTGGTTTATACTGTAAACATTTCATGAAAGAACCACTTTAATTTCGCAGTCTAATAGCTGCAGGAATAGCTTCCTAAACAGCTGTGCAGAGTGCTGGAGAGGTCAGAGGTTACAAACAGGGATAAATGGCTGTGCAGCACAATGGCACTGTGAAGCTGCATACTGCAGGGTATAAAACAGCTCTCTCTCTCCCAGAAACACTTTGCTCACGGTGGTGAATGCAGGCTGAGAGAGAAAGTGCTCATGCTCTATTATACCTTAGGGCTCAGAGCTCTCATGCTCTGTAGAATTAGAAAAGCAGCCTTGCGTGAGAGCCTAGCAACTTTGCCTTACATGCTTTTACGAGAAAGAGGTTTCCTTATTATTTTTTTTTAAACAATATACTTCCTCTTCCAAAATCACTTGTTGCTGTTATGTGCTTATAGCCAAATATCCCTGAGCATCTATTTACTGCTCCTTACTTTCATTTCTAATTCACTGGGTTAGTTTTGATACAGATCTCATGTAAACATTGATTAATGCTTTTCTCTTTCCAGGCTTTCTATTTTCAGGGTGAATGTTTACATTCAAACAATTTTATTTATTTTTTTAAAATACTATCTCCACAAACATTTGTGCTAATTAACTGCCCCCTGACAAGCATTTGGGAGAATAATACATGGGCAGGAACATAGCTGAAACATAAATTCTCTGCCTTGATTAGCTTAGAGGTTGTGAACCTCAGCTATACACTATATGGAAGAAGAGCATCTTATGAAACCCCTGGCATGAATTAGGGATAGGCAGAATTCCAGTCTGAGCCCCCATACAGCCACAGGAAATCCGCTAATTCGAAGACAATTACAGCATCTCAGGAAGGTCAAATGAAAGACTGTGGAACAGGTTAGCCAGCAAACTACACCTTTCAGAAATGTCTCCTATAGGTTGCAACTTCCCAGTGCTCATTGTGGACTGTACCTCACACAGAATTTAATCCATTGAGGGTGTCTTTAGCAAATGCTGTATTTCCCTTTTTTATGCTGAGGAAAATTTACGAGCAAGCCTGGTCTCAGGGAGAAAAAAATCGCCCTTTTGATAAACACCATAAATTAATTACAGTTACTTTACTTTTGAATGGAAAATATTTTCATTGATGTGAACAGACAAAAAGTTTTTCTTAGCCTTAAAGACATTTCCACTTCATTCTTGATTATATAAGGATTTATATGAAGATATAAAACACATTTGGTCTGTTATACATTAACAATCGCAAGATTTTCTGCAAAAATTGGAGATAAATGGTCCTCATGTGTTTACTTATTACCTATTTGTAAATCAGCAGCATTTACTGTGGGATCAGTACACTTAATACCAACATTTACAAAAAAAAGGAATTAAAATCATGTAAAATGTGGTTAAAACATTGTATTCTGGATATAAATTTTGTATATAAATTGGTAGACAATTACCTCTCATATGCATTAAATACTACGCATTTTTTAATCTGTGGAGGTTTATTGTATTAAATAGAAGTCAAACAAAAATTAAAGAGCTTCCTTACCAATATTTTATTGATACCTTAAAAATGTTTTCTTCTAAAACAAATAATGATTTAATAGGACCCTGTCTATGACAATACCAACCTGAAACTGCTTGACTAGTGTAAGGAGTACAAATTCTGCTCACGGGGATATGCATGGAATTTGGTCTTGTAATATTGTCCTCACTGCATTAAAAAAAAGTTGCTCAGGGCAAGCTTTTCACAACTATTGAACATATTCTCAGATCCAAAGCCAGTTAAGTCTGGACCAAGTCTCAGTATGTCTTAGAAACATTGGAGGTCTTTTTCTGTGAATGAGTGTTGAGGATTAAACTTTAGCTGGCTTTAAAAAATAAAGAAAAAATATTTAATAATTCCGTTCTTTCAGATTCTTCACACTTAAGTCACAACAGGTGTATTGGGTGTTATTCAAAAACAAGGCTCTTGCCCCTCCTCCACTGCTCCTATACTTATGAAACATACTTACGCTTTCCTGACAGAGGTTTCTTGATTAGTGCATCAGAGGAAAACAAATCACCACCTACAATGGTTCCTGGAGAAGCCTTGAGAAGAAACCCATAATCTATCACTTTTTAAATTATTTGGTTATTTTAATACAAATTTTATGATTTCCCTGTTTTTTTTTTTCATAATTTATTCATAACTTTTCTCCAAGGGGAAAAAAAACAGCAATGTATCTCTGCAATATTCAGCATACCCAACATTCACAGTTTTTATATCCAAACTTATTTGTGAAATGCGCAGTAGTTAAAATAGCAAATACTGAATTCATATCCTTTTAAAGTATAACCCTTGTACTTAAAAGAAAAAAATATAAATATTCGTAAGAAATGATCAAGATAGTTTTTCATTTTTATATCTATCATATGCTCATATCTGCAATATAGATTTGGATCATATAGTCAAAAAGTAAATTATATGTAGTTTACGTATTAAAAACTGAATTCAGCATTCAGTAGACTGCATTTAACACAGGGCCATTTTAGTTCTTTTAGCTGTTGTCAGTTTATACAAGCAAACAAAAATTCCTAAGCACATAGTTTAGCAGGAAAAATGAATTAAGTTGTGATTTTCATATGCTAAATGTGGTTTAAAACACTTTTTGTGTGAATTATGTGTTCAAGAAAAGTGTCAGACTGACTGGCCTGGAAAAAACAGTTATTTACCTGTAAAAACAAAACAAAACAACAAAGAATGACTGTGGCTTGGTTTTCTTACAAACTGTGTCTGTATGATTTGATTCCTTTCCTACTTAATACAGAAGAAAAGTGCTCCAGTATCTAATCTTTTGAATAAATTATATTTTTAGCTCTTTTAAGCTGATCATATGCTTTCATAATGATGTCCCCATTAAATTGCAGCCTAAAAATTTGGAAACTAGATTCCATTAATCTCAGTGTAATGTTAACTCTGAAGTCTGAAGACGGTATTTTAAATATCTCTCTGATTTACTACTTTACAGCTGATCATTTTAATAAAACTATGTAAATAGTATAATTCTGGAAACTGCATTTAAAAAAAAAAGATTCAATTCTTTTCAAAGCTCTATCTTTTTTCCCTATTTACCACAGTCCAATAAATAAATAAATAAATAACAGTAGTAATGTGCTTATCCAGCAGTCCTCCTCTGCCTCTTTTTTATTACAGAAAACAGATACTGCTGGAGCTGAGTGCAGGTTAAGCACAGTCAAGCATATAAAAGTAATTAATGATGGCCAGTGTTAAAACATCCCTCAAAATCTAAGGTTGTTTCACAACGTACACCAAATAAGCCCATGCTGAAAGAGCACAGTGTCGTTATCTGTAGGAGAGAAACCAGTAGACTTTGAAGCAGTGGAAATTCTCTGTGTGTTAGGGTAGAAGAGCAATTTTTACATGCAGATGAGCAAATGTAAATTCCACTTACTGGGAATACAAAAATATTGTAAAAGAAGGTTATGATGAGGTGTTTATGAGGGATATGGGATATTTTAGGGATATAAAACATTGATATAGATACTACAGTGCTGCAAAAAATGTGTGCCACATAAAGTCCCAATAGCACTCAGATAAAAAATAAAGGGGTGAACTTAACCACATGGCAAAATTAGATGTTACTGTGCAGATACAGACACCAAGTAATCAAGTTAGCAATTGGCCATTCTAAGAAACCAAACAATGCAAGGGATTTCATAACTTCAAAAGATTTAAATAAGGCAATCAAACATGAATGCTAACCCAAGAGAGCAGCTGAGGGCATCTGCCCAGATCATCACTGTTGTATTTTAGCCTAACTCCACAGAAGGCAATGGAGCTATGCTAATTTACACCAACTGAGGATCCAGACAATCATATTTAGGACTTCAATATTATTTTTATTTTGTGGTATATATTAAGGGTTTTGGCAAGTCTGACCAAACACAGAAAGTGCAAAACACTGCACTTTTAATTCCCCTTTTAGCAACTGTGTAGTTTATGCAACTTCCCGTGGGGATTGCCTCAGCACTTGGGATATACCACAGCATCATGTTGCAGATCTTTGCGGATCTGGATGGAATGAGCAATTGGTTATGATCTGCTGGTCTGAAGCAAAAAAATGATCAACATCACAATGGGAGTTTGCACAATAACCAAATTGTGCCAAAGAAAAGACCCTTGAATTGAATACAAGCAAATGCCAGGCTGAATGAGATTAATTATGTAGGACACATTCAATGACAAAGAAGTATGACCAAACCCAAAGAAGGTGGAGGTAACTGTACAAATGGACAGACTCCAAGACAAGAAGGCCTTAGAGAGATTCATTGGGCATTTTAACATAACGAAGCAAATTCATTGATGATTAATCACAATTAAGTGCTCCTCTCAGAATAGCTGCTTAGGGACTGCACAGAATGGCACTGGAATGACTGACAAGAGAAAAGTTTGAAAATTAAAATGAACCATCAAATAAGCATTCACACTGACACATCTGGTGATTAGTGAAGAGCCTAGGAACTAAGGGTAGTATCTTCAAAACTGTTTAAGTTATTATGGCAGACACTAAATTCCACTTTCAAAGTTAGGCATATAGAAGTTGCAGGGATGTAGATTCCCAGTGCTCACATTCCTTCTGAAAACAAACTTTAGACTCATAAGTCATACAGGTTGTTTTGAAAAAAAAAAATTACTCTAATTCAGTGAACATTCATCTGAATTGAGACTATTCCAGGTCATAACTAAAAGGCAAATGCTTTTAAACACTGGTTATAATCCAAACAGCAGCAGAAGTACAGCTAGCAATATATTTTATTTTAAATAATTAAGTGCATAAAGAAAAGAAAGAGGCCATAAACTATTTGAATATTTTAGATGCCATTGTGCAAATTAAAGCCTCTAATTCCAGAGCATTTCATGGTATTGAAAACTTACTAAGGCCCTGATTCTGCAAGGTGCTTCATGCAAACAATTTTGTGCCTGCATGGAACATTTCACAGTATCAGAGGTACTGATATGCAGATGATTTGTAAGGAGCTTTCTAGAGAGTACATGCTTTTAAGACTACCTTTCAGTGATGAAAACAATGATGAAGGGTCTTATGTAAACAGAACTCAAGTATTTTTCACTTTGGAGACAAAAGTTGACAAACTTAAGTGAGAAAAATGGAATGACTCAACCTTACCAGAGTCTGAATGAGTTATTCTAACAGAAAAAAGCCCAGCCACTTCCATATGTAAAACTTATTGCGACTATAGAGATGAGGTTGCTGCAGATGATGGGTTTCTATACAAAGGACATTATCATAACACCACACAACATGAGGTTGGAAATGCTAGGTATAACCTACAGTGCCCATTTGAGTATTGAGAAGTGCAGGAACAGAGCCCAAGGTGTTCTGTTCTGGCCAGGCATGCATGCTGCCATCAAAGATAAGGTATCCAAGTGGAAATCTGCAATAAATACAGGAAACAAAAATGCAAAAAAAACCCACTGAAACCACATGAGATTCCTAATTTCACTTGGCCCAAGGATCTAGTTGAACAAAATGGGAAAGATTATTCCTTATAGGGGAACTAATATTGGGGATCTATGTTCCTTGGTTTTGTTTTTATAATTTAAATTAGACTTGCACACTAACTTGAAATTTAATAATACATTATAAACCGCAGTTTGTTTTACCATAACATTGCAGACAAGTTAATAAAAGACTATTATTTACAAGTGACTTGCTCTAGTCAGTTTAAACATTACACCAAATACATCATGTCTGGTCCTTGCAATCACATTTTCCATATAGAAGTTAGATAAAACATCAAGGAACTTAAAAAATTATTTGAAGATTCAAAGAATACTTACTTAGCATCAAATAAGTATTGTATTATAACACAAAATTACTCACTAGGCTCAACAACCTTAGTATTCCAGAAAAACTGAAATGACAACTTCTATTAAGTTTCCCACATAGTTAAAAAAAATAAAATAAAAAGACATAAATAGCAGAAAACTAGGGAAAGGAAAAAAAGGGATAAGAATGGAAATGGTTATTCCTCTTGCAACAAAGAGTAGTTTTCTAAGAGAAAAGTGAGTGAAAACTGTATAACTTCCAAATGTCAGTCTTACTGAGTTCTTATAGGAGGACAGATGTAGTCTAAGCAGGAAAAGGGAAGGGAAGGGGAGGGAAGAGAAGGGAAGGGAAGGGAAGGGAAGGGAAGGGAAGGGAAGGGAAGGGAAAAGAAAAATCTATNGGGAAGGGAAGGGAAGGGAAGGGAAGGGAAGGGAAGGGAAAGGGTAGTACTCCTGTAAAGATGAAGCAACAAATATACACCCAGGCACTGAACTTCCAAAACATCTCAAGTGGCAAATACAGGATGTAGGAGAAACCACTTCAGCAGCTAAACAGATCTCTGCAGAAATAACTGTTCTGACTAGAAAAAATGACTGTGTATCGGGAAAGCTATCAAGGTTTAAAGAGGATAGGTACTGATCGATGCCCAGTAATAGTCTGGTTATCTGTCTAAAGATGCGAATGTTTCCACAGTGTTTTATTAATATATCCTATTCATTTTTATCTCTGCCTTTTAATTCTGTATTTGGAGAAGGCTTTTTTTTTTTTTTTTTGCCAGATGACTAAAGGAAGCAAATATTACTTTTTTTTTTTCCAGTACTATTTGATTTTATATATTAATCATAGTAAATAAAACATGAGCATCTCCATCTCTGCAAGGATATCCCTTCTTCCCAGTTGCTAGTTCTTGCTGAGAAAATTGCAGTAAAATTACTTGCTAAACCAATAAAAAATGAGTATTAAAGGTTATACTAACATGGAAGATTTTCCTTGTAAGTGTAAGCTAAGCTAATCCTTTCTATCCAGAATACTGTACTGCATGGAGTTGTTCTTCCTTGAAGAGCTGTGGTTAAACAAGGAGGGCTTCAGAGAAGCTCCCATTTCACAGCTTACACTGGACTTAGTGGAAGGACAATGCTAGGATGGCACAACTGGGAATGGGGAGACAACGCTAAAGGGAAGATAAGAGAAAGAGTAGAGGATGACCACCAAGGATATGAAAATCAGTGCAGAGTGACATGGAAAGAAGAAGGAGGCACAGAAACTCCAAATCTTACTTTATTGTAGAGAATGTACAAAACCAGACTAAGCTCCTCACTTTCAGTTAAGAAGAGAAGTGGAAAAAAAAAGCTTTCAGGCTTCATTGCAAGGAAATGAGACTGTCCTTCTCCCTGTAAGTGCCATAGGGAAATGCCAAAAGATGTTCACCACAGAAACAATAATGACATGCAAAATCTACATAAAGACACAGGTGCTTTAGGCCTGAAGTACTGTGAATATTATGACAGTATCAGCTACATATCCAGACTTGTAGGCACTTGGTTGAACTGCAAATCTTTCTGAGCTTCAGATTCTTTAATATAAGCACTAACGTAATTTCCTGGCAGAAAACTGACCCAAAGGACAAAGGGTAAATGTTGATAATTTGACAGTCTGTTCCACAGTAGTCCAAGCTAATACTTAGTTACCTGTGGCCTTTGAAAACGTATCACTGTTTTTACATCAAAGTAGGATCAGAACTAAATTTGTCATTTCCTTGGACTCTTGGACTCTCTGGTAGCCAGGTTCTCTAGTTAACGGGTTGGCAGTACTCTGGGTATAAATGTTCTCAGCATGCTGCGTTTTGTCTGGGATTGATTTACTGATCATCAAAATGTTTCCTTTAAAAGCAATAATAAATGTTATTTTTTTTCTTTTAAATAAAATTAAAACAGCTTCAAAATGTTGCCTTTTATACTATTTATAATTCTACAATGGGATTACAGCTTTGAAGCAACTGTGTTAGGAAGAACTTGTACGATAAGGAACAAATAAGGAAAAATGATAAGGAAAGGCTCCCAGGTAAGAATAAACTGCTTTTAATTTATGAATATTTTAATATTGGTAGCTGTCACTAGGTGGGCTGTCAGTTGCTTTCCCATCACAGTTAAGTTTACTGATCACTATAGTATTCGTAGATCTTTTAAAAATAAGTTGCTTTTCACGAGCATTATAACTCATATCTTAATGTTGGAAAGGCTTGGATTCTTGCCAGATATTATTTTCTTCAGAGATCCTTAAAGCTGTTGATATCCTTTTTGCCACACCAGTAACTGAAATTTAAAACCAAAGAATTTCTTTTGTTATTTCTATTTTGTTACGTCAATGAGATCATTGACCACACTGTGTAACTATTTTGGCCTACCAACAAACTAAGCACAAAGACTCAAGTTTTCAGTTGGACTTTCGGTGAAAGAGGAAAATCACAAAATCTGCACAGTAACCCTAAGCAAGAAGCCTTACAGCAGCGAAGTATGGGTGGTAAGAAATAATTAGGACAACCCTGGAATAATTTAATTGAAAGTCACAACATTATTTTCCTGATAGCCAGGAAATGTGGGTGATAGAATTTGTAGAGCCACAATAACCAAAAGGCAACACAATGAACATAATTATTAAGCAAAATATTTTTTCTCCTTTACAGATTCTCCTGTTACTTTGATTATGACTAGAACATGAACATTATTTGAAGTCTCCAGTGTCTGCTATTTTTTATTTCAGTTAGGACTTAAAAAAAAATAAATCAAAGTGCTAGCAGAATTCTAGTTAGGAAGCTGCATTGTACATAATTTGTGTGTGTTGTTACAGTACACACAAGGATATTGTGGCTTTGTAGAAAGTGATATGAAGGCTGTACTAGGACATATGTAATATTTTCTACATGAGCTATGCATGGCAAAGTGATAAAATTATGAAATCATCCCAAATTATGCAGTCCAGAAATTCAGTCCCTCTACTACACTATCAATTCTTCTACTGCACTCTCGGTTGTTCTTTATATTCCACATGTTAGAAAAAATATTTACCAGAAATTTTACAGAGGTTGAAGTCTTTATGGATGACTAGAAATAACTACATGAAACCAGAACAAGGAATAAAAGATGAAGAGATAGGAACAGTACAGATTGGAAGGAACAGGACAGAAGGGATCTCAGCTTGGGATATAGGCAAATAATGTGTATATATTTCACTCTAAAGCCTGGGGCAGGAGCCAAGGTTACTGATACTCACTACTCTTCTGCTGTCAGCAAATATGTATGAAACACATTAGCAACATTCCCCACCTCCTTCTGGTGCCAATCTATGCAGAGTGTTACACCTTTTACTGCTGTTTGCTACCACAGTAGTTCAGTTGACCTGTGTAGCAGATTCCAAAAGTTCTCATGATGTTAGTGGCCTGACAGAATGCCAGTAGGATCCCACATTATGGAATTTGTACTTCTTTTCAGCTTGCTCTTTTTAAAAGCAAGGAAATTATACTCCCAAACCTCACACACAAAAATATAACAAATGTAAATGAAGTACTTCACAGTTTAAAAATTCCCAAATCAAAGTTGCTTATGTAGCTTTGGTTTAGCTGCTTTGTGCATATGCATTATCATTTACATGATCACATCATCTCCCCTCTTAAGCAGAGAACAAGAGCATAAATGAGAGTTGCATAGAGGATGCTGTCATCCATAGGACTTCCACTTCCCTGCTTTTTAATATATGTCTTTGTACCAACTTCAGCATGATGGCTAAGAGGCAGAGAACAATAAAAATATGGATGTGATGGAGATAGGAGATAGGCTGATTAGACAAGGAGCTTGAGACGTGGAGCAATGTAGAAAAAAATGATAAAGGAAACAGGACAGAGTGAATGGACTAAGTGGAAGCTGGGACTGAATAAAGAGTTTTGGGGGAGGAGAAAGGATAGTCCCATTGCTTTCTGAAACACTGGACTCTATTCTGCTTTTTTTTTTGTATAGCTCATTCCTTTTCAAAAATCGTCAACCACTTATTATGTAGAACTGTCAAATTCCCACAGCTCCAAGAGAATTCAGTGGGTAGTTGGCTTTCAACATATACAGTTCTCTATAATGTGAAGAACTCTGACAAGTTGAGTCCTAAAAGTCTCAAATTGAGCAATCAAAATTATATGCTTAAGTTTTCTGGCTTTAAATTGGTGACAATACCAACCCTGACTTATTTCAGTGTGTAATTGCAGGTGAAAATAAATTGATTCTAAGTGAAAATAAATGAATCCCCTTATAACTATGATAATTAATTAGGAAACACTCAGATGCAATGGTAGTGACAAATATGTGAGTGAATTAGTAGTTATATCCTGAGAGTACAGTTTGAGAAAAGTGCAGCGAATAACAGACGGGGCCACACATGGGATAATGAAGAACACAGAGGAAATCCATTAGTTGTTTATGCAGTGATTACTGTCTGTCCTGTGCAACATATTATTTGTTATCCTGTGGAACAGTATGTGATCAGAAACTGAAGGATTGCCTTGTAATAAAAACACAAAAGAGAACTGAGTTAAGTTAGCCTGCTAACTTTTGAATTCATTTAACAGAGTTTTAATGTTTTCAGTAGGTGCTATGATAACTGCTAAATAAATAATACATGCTAAACTTAAACTTGTATTTTTAAGTATGTCTTAATCTTGTTCTCTTTGCTTAGGCAAAACTTGAAATAGGTAGAGAATGGCATAAGAAAGGATTGGGGATTCAAGTTCAAGCAATCTTTTATTCACTCAGGTCTGTATTAGGTAGGTTTGACTGCAGATGCTTTAGAAAAGTAGAGGAGATGGGATAATTCAGGAACACTTTCCCAACTCAAGTGTAAACTTTATAAAGGGTTAGAGCAGCAAAGCATGTGCTTCAAGTATTATTCACACTGCCCCAATAGTCTTGTCAGTGCTTTGTTTATGTAATTACAGTTCCTTGAACACCTACTACTTGACCCATCCCAACCCAAAATACAGGCCCAAATCTGAGTTACTGAGTTACTCTGGGGTTACATGCCCATACACTACTTATAATAATATATGTTCTGTGATCTCATTTACAGCCCTTCCCCTGGCATATCACATTGCCTTCTAGCAGCAGATACTATAATGATCTGAACTGATTGTTCAGAAAAGTTATTTTTGACTGGAGGGACTATGCATGTGAATTTTGTGCCTATTTGCATTTCGTGACTAAGTTAGATAAGACTAGAAAGAAATCTAACTTCAGTAGCTTTCTCATGTTTGCTTTCTTATCTTTCCCATGAGTTATAGTTTGTTTTTTTTTCATCAAAGTACTGAACTCAAGAAATGCTACTTAAGGCACTCATGTATGGTAAAGACAGAATACTGCTTAGCATAGCAGCATAAGCTACCCATTCACATTTTCCCTACTCAATTTTTTCTTGTAATTTGTGAACATCTTCCCATGTTAACCATGCTACCATCTCAGGAATACCACTAACTCATAGCACAAACAAATGCTATAGTTCTTCCATGTACACAATTCCAATCAAGCATATGGTGCAGGAAGACAGATCAAAGCTAAGTCTTACAATTCTCTAACTTTCATTGCTCACAATTGTCACTCCAAAGAACTGAAAGGAAATTGTAAAGAATGTGTCTTAAGTAGGGGAATAACTAGATAGACACTAAAAAATATAGTCAAATGAGAAAAAGCAATAAGCTGTTAACAGTGATACAAACCTGGGGAAGATTATGCAAGCATTTGGAATAAACAGACTGCTTCCTCTTCCCTCAAATCTAACTCTGAGAAACTACACCATTTCACTACTTGTGTAATCAGAAGTATTTCATCAGTCTAATATCATGAGAATTTTATGTTCTAACTAGCAAACTGAAATGTTCAGAAAAAAATTGAACAGGAGTTTAAACATCTAGATGAAATTCCACCCTATCATTTAATGAATACGCGAAAGAAAATGCTACGTCAACAGACTTATGCATAGACCCAGCCTGTGTGGAATTTCTAGAGAATTCACACACTTTCCAAGCATGGATCAACCCCCTCTGCAGCATCTAGCAGCTATCCAGACAGACAGTGTTTCTAATTTCTGATGTAACTATACACAGTTTGTGGTCAAATGAATATTTATAAAGAAAATATTTGTTCTTTATATCTTACTTGAGTTCTTGTGAGCTTGTGGCCAGCATACTTCGAATGCTTTTGTCAGCCAAGGGACAGCCAGATAAACTGCAAGACATGGTAGGACAGACAAGTAAGTTATCACTTATTAACTGAACACTTTCAAACAAACACAACATAAAAATTAAAAAGTAAAAGTTTGTAATGCAGAAAAGCGATGGGGCAAGTGCTGTAATATTGAATTTTGTAATATAGTTAACCCTCTGAATATATTTAGATATCAAGATTACTTCCAAAATTACATACTATGAATGTTCTTTTTTTGTTTCTCTATGAACTACAAAATGTAACTAAAATATTTGTGGTTCCTGGGTTAACTACTTAAATGCTTAAGGATACTTTGGAAATTTTAGTAATCTATTTAAAAATAAAAGACGTTTATACAACACACAAATTAGCATGCTTTTAAGATCAACATATATTACTCAAAGGGTTAACACATAGTTCAACGTTTTACTTTGACAGCATTGTTGAGGTAAGCTGAAAACAATAAATTGAAAAGACAGAATCCACCATGAAAAAAATGAAGTCACACCTTCTATGTGAGGCGTAATTACCAGTCACATGACCACTCCCATCACACCCTGGTGTTGGACATCTGCCACCAAACAAAAACAAAAACAGCCAAAATAGTAAGTATGTTTAAAAAAAAAACTTTTAAAAGTTTCATTGTTTCCAGTTTAGCTGCAATGACTGCAAGGGGTTTTAAGCATCCTAATCGAAAAGCTGCAAAATGAACAGGATTAAATGAAAATGGCGTCTCAATACAATATAGCATCTTTAAGAACAAGCAAATACACATTAGCTTATCACTTTACTTAACTGGCAGTTTGAAACATTTATATGCTGCAAATGTTGCATGCTCATACTGCAAGGCGTATATGTACTCGTTTGTTTAAAAAAAGACAGAGAGAGAAAAGGTTAAAAGGAGAAAAATAATTTCACCTCACATTATGCTTACGTTATTAAATCCTTTTTGCTCTCTTTGCATTGAGGGTATTTGGGTTTAGGACTTGGGATTGTAACTTCACCAGGATACCTTCTTTCTTCAAGGGCCTCTTGGAAAGGATCCAAATCTTCTGGCTACAGGCAAATATATGAGAATTAGTTTCAACTAGGTGAGGTTACAACATACATAAAATAATGCAAAGCACAGTCATGAGACATTATCTCTTTCTTTATCCTTTTCTGTCAGAGAAAAATAATGAAATTATTTTATATTCCTTCACCTATTAAACCTTTAAATAGTGCTTGCATATTATGATGCAGACTTCACAATATGTGGAAATTAATTAGGTTATTTACTTAGGAAAGAAAAAAAGAGCAAAACTCAGCTTTTTATATAACCATCATATTATTTTCCTTTAAAAGAATCAATATGTTTTTCTAAAGTCACTGTAAAACTGAGGACCAGGAAAAAAGAAGACTAAATGCAGTATCTTATGCATCAAGAAGCCATCTTAAATAATATTTTTAACATTTTAGAACATGTCAAAGATGAAACAGGAACTATCTTAACATCTGCACACAGAATCTCAATTTGGGGCAAACCTCAATGGATCTGTCTCGCAAAATATAATTATATAATTTATAATTAACTATACTGATACATTCAGAAATTTGAAAGCATCTATTTCAGGAATGAAGTGGTTGAATGCATTGATTTAGATATTCCTGCAGATGGTGCTATAAACACCATAGTAGAAATCTGGTGATCTGCTTGCTCTGATAAACACTTTATACTGTATGTTTTACCTCACATTTCCTTGATAATGACAGATTTCCTAACTTAAGTAAAATTAATAGCAAAACTGTGACTAACACCAGAGCTGGAATGTATTCAGTATACCTAGTGAAAATGCTACTCTGTTGTAAGTTTCAAAGGTATTGCTTTAAGTTTTAACTAAAATAGGCAAACACACAAAAGTGCCACACACAAATGATTAGCCTAATTTTATAATTTATACCAAGGAAAAACAAACAACAATCTACAGAAGTCTCCAGTAGTCTAAATTACCTTGAATGCAGTATTGTAAGCTATACAAGTAGATAAGGGTTGAAACCTGATGAACAAAATCAATTCCATTAAAACTTGTCAGCACACTTTTTCATTGTCTTGGCTCACACCAGAACACATCACACATGTTCTAAGTTTTGAAACTTAAAATAAACTCACTAACTTGCTTTCTTTATTTGCCTTTTCTTTTAAAGGGTTTTGCTGTTGTCTTGGTATTCTGAATTGAAAACTAACACCAATTTCTAATATCCTTTCTTTGTATGTATTCTTGAAACAAAGTATTTCATTAATACAGACCCTTTCATATACAGAGCTATCAGGAGCGTATAAGTAATCTAGAAGAAGATTAGCTAAAATAGTTGAAAGCTTACAGTATACTCTGCTGCTTTTGTTTAAATTGATTTCTAAGTAATACATGCTTTCAAATACTCAGCACATCATTTAAGGTTTTCAAATTCAGTGGAATATCTTGTCTCGAGAGCTGATTATCCCAGTATTGAACAGTTATGTCAACCTGCTTATATGGAATAACATAATCTGGATATAGTGAAACATCTTCACTGAAGAAAATATTTGTTAACAAGACGATGCTGTTAGAAAACATGATTCACATTCATGGTTCAAATGTTGTCTTATGGAACTTAGTCACAGATCAGATGTGTGCCAGCATGATATATTTCTAAAGATTAATCAGCAGAGTCCTTTTGTAGAAAACCACCATTTTTATCACCTATTTATTGTTTCCTCTTTCCCTCCAAATTTCAGAAATGCAATGAATTACAGAAAGTAGATTGCAATGAGAACTAATAGATGAAAAAGACATACATTAATCTCTTTGGAATCATCTTCGTCTATCCTACTGGGCTTCATTTTAGTGTAGTCCACTGGCAAGTCCCAGCAGTCACCCTCATTCAGTTGGTAACACCGGTTATTCATCACGGCTTGCCGTTGTGGTGACATTGGCTCCAGTGGTGTCAAAATGGTACAGCAACCATCTCGCTGCCTCTGCTTATTCATGCTCAGATCCAGGGTCCCATTTTCATCGACTTCCATATCAGGATTCTGCCAAAATAAGAAAAATATTGTTAATTCAGCTTCACACTATCAAACTGCTACCTCTCTGTGTTCTTCAATACATATGATTGCCTAGCAGAATGATAAAACACTTTTCCATTCCTGAATAGATTGTAAGCATTGAGCCCCCTCCCACACATAGCATGATGCTGTTACACAACATTAATGCTGTTCAAGTAGATTGTTTCCAGAATGGTTAATCTGATGTATGGGGGAACAGGACATGAGCCTTCATAATCCCCTCCCAGCACCCAGACAACAGGTGCAAAATTTGGGGTGAAAATGAGAAATCTCTAAAGGTATTTTCTTGTTGTCTTTATGTTCTTGGTCTACTCTGTGACAGGTGAGTATCTGTGAGTTAACATCCGCATAATTCTTGTTTCCAGTCCTGGCACCTGTCTGGGTGATTAGAGTGAAAAAATGAACAACAAAAAAATGAAAGCAGGTAGCATCAAATAATTTTTGTTTCTTTGTTTATTTAATATTAACAGTCAATGCTTGAATAGATACTGTCAGGGAATTAAACAAGAAGGTAGGGTACCAAAGGAAGTCCTTTTGGACACTATTTGGCAACGTTATAGGAAGAGAAAATGCCTTCACATTTCACAGTTCCTTCATTGTAGATCTAAATGTTTTAGTATTTTGTATATCTACCCTTATAATCAATGAATTTAAATAAAGGAATATTTGTGACAATTTCTGCGGTGACTGAGGTACTGTGAAATTGTGAGTATAAGCTTTGACTTTTCCCTTTATAGAAACAAAAAAATGTTGTCTATTATATTAGGAAAGGGGAAGTAACACATCTTAAAATGAAGACGAATTTTAAAAAACTAGGAGCAAATAAAATAAAAGTGCCCAGAAAGAATCTCTCATCTTTTCAAAAGTGAAACACTCCGCTAAAAATTTGGTTTCAAAAGTAGTGTGAATGCTACTGACTCCCTGTATGTCTGGCAACTTTCTCTCAAGTAACAATAGATCTGCAGAAAAGCACTGTGCATGCAAATCCCTTTTTATGAATTACTGCTGTTTCTCACAGCATATACGTAATTGCTGCTATCCTGCTAATTTAATTTAAAAAATATTTGTTTATCCTCTCGGAGTCATTCCTTCAGTTTTGATATAGTGTGAAACATTAGGAAAGAGGCCCCTTCTGTTTTCGACTTGTAAAACAACAAAGATTTTATTCCAACTTTCTCCATAGTATTGATATAGAATACAACTGCATTTTTTACATGCCAGAAAGAGATTCCCCTCTTCTATAGCATTAAATAAATGAATGTAAAAAAGCACCATTTCAAAACAAAATCACCAACTATTCCAGATTAAATTATGTTTTGTTACTAATACCTACTATTAAGGGTTTAGTTTGTTATGAATGATCTAGAGGCTTTACACGATGAGGGCAAGAAAACCTTTGTCTATATGCAGAAGAACAGAACATGTCTGCCAGCTCAAGAGCTCTTCTATAAGCACAATAAAAACGTTTCCTCTGCACTGCATCTGTCTACTTAGCCATCTAGTGGTCTCCTATAGGTAGCACTGTACTGTTTGCTGGTGCATGTTACTCATTTTTAACAGATATCAGAGTCAAAATTTAATGCTTATAATTCAAAAATGAATCTTCTGCTAAATCTTTAATGAATCTTAATAGTGCACTGTTTTTCTTAATATATAAAGCTTAACAACAACATCTATTATTTGTGTCTCTAAGGTCATTTTATAATATACTAATACAAACATACAAAACATCAGTGACCCTGCACCTTTGAAGTCACCTGTACTGGAGGATTTATTGTTTGTTTCAAATGTCTTATGCAATGACTTAAGAACTGTGATATCACAGACAGGCAAGAAATTATAACATACAAGTAGTATAGATTTGTTTTTACTAGATTTTACAACCTTAGGTCCCATATATGACTTTTAAATGAAATTACATCATTAAACCTTAATGCTTTCATAAAATGTATGAATCAGACAGTGTTTAGCAAAAAATTCTGTAGTGCAATTAATACCACTTGAGCAACTCAACCATCTTTTATAATTATAGATCTCACTACTAAGAGACAAATTAAAAAAAGAGGGAGTACATGCTATCATGTTATCAGTATCAGCAGTTTATATACCGATTGGGATTTCCCGAGATACTTGTGAGCAATTTCCTTTTTTTTTTTTTCTGTCTAAACAGAGCCACCAGATTATGTTAATTTTGAGGAAAAGAAAAAAAAGAAAAACAAGATGTACTAAAGCCATTCTTCTTTCTATCAGAGGCACAAAGCTAGTGCAGTAAAGACGAATCTTCATCAACAAACAGAATTACTGATTTTTACCCTCGCACAGAGATCCTGAGGCTTAGTGGAGAGGTTCTGAGGCATCTCCCTGCAGCGGGTGGAGAGATTCAGAATAGCAGTAGCAGCCATGTGCGCTGCCTCCATGTCATGAGTATAGTCAAAGCTGCTCTTGCTGCAGGTACTGCTGGCACTGCTGCCTCCACCACAACTCATATTGCTGCTGCTGCTAGGGGCATAACTGCTTGTTGTGCTGCTGGTTGGACTTGAATTCTTACAGTAACGTTTAGCTGTGGGAAGAAATATGACAAGGATGACTCAAAAGAACTAGCATTCTGCATAAGTGAAGAGAAAAACAAACTGCTGGAGGTGAAATTTATAATGAGCAACAGTAACCAATACAAAAAAAAAAAGCAATAAGAATGATGGCTGTATTTCTTGATTTCTGTCTGTGACTTTTATATGCTAAATACGTGAGTTTGTATGAAATAACCTCCTGTACAAATCTGTATGATGTGATCATGAATTATTCTGACAGACTGGATTCAGAAAACAATAGAAACACAAAGAAACACTGCTTTTACCCCACATATACAGTCAGACAGAAGGTAGGATCTGCTCAGGTCATTAAGTTTTATTAATGAGGGGCAACATAACACAACGGGACCTTTCATAGTTACACGAGCAAATGTAATTACAAGGCCTAGACTCCCCGGAGCTACTGGAGATCAAGCCCACTGTAAGGCTAATGGGCTTGGGTCTCTGGACCAAAGTTCTAACCACAACACTTCACACTTCCTAAAAGCTTCTTTCTTCCTATACCACATTAGGACACTAGCCATCAGAAAGGAGAGGAAGAAGAGAACATGATGAAAGAAGAAAGAAGGTGGTCACATGTAAGTTTTACCACGGATCTCACAAAGGCAAAAGCAGTGGCTGTATAAATGGAAACAAATGTAAGTGAAACATCCCCATCTTCAAACATCCCAAGTGCCTACAGCTCTTCTTAAAAATAAGGGCCAAAGATGCTCATTTCTGCTCACACTGAGGACAGAGGCACTCAGTTGTATTCTGACTGACAGAAACCACTAACACACTGACAAAGCTCACTTCCATCCTATTTAAATACAATGCAGAACTGTTGCTGCTTTTAAGAAATGCTCCTTGCAGCCAAACGTATTACAATAATAATGCAAAACAGTCCTATTAGCCCACTTATTTCTTCAACCCTCTTCCCAAATAAACTATTTAAAAGCATTTCTATAAAATGCAAGAAAGTGTTGTCTGGTCTCCTAAATCTAAAAGTTTATGTATTTTCATATAAAATAAAAGTCAAGGTCAGAGGATACATAGATGGATATTACAGAGACTATTTCCCCTTAAGAGAGAAACGTATACTGCAGAGATCATACCATATAGCACAGTATAACAATAACCAACTAGCATGCTGATTAGAGAGCTACACAAAAAAAAGGTCAGACCCTAGCTAGAGCTCTTCTGTGATGGGTTCCATTTAAATGCCAGACTCTTCAGGTGTATTTGTCTGAGCAGACATACATATAATAATCTGCTCCCATGAGCACAGCCCATTTCTGAACCACAGGCTGCTGTTGGTAGGCAGGCAGGGTTCAAAAGAAGAATCTGAAAGCAAAATATCTCTGCTAGAGCTTATGTCATCCTTCTCCTTTCTCTAAAAAAACTGAAAAAATCCTGGTACTATTTTTACTGTAAAGGAAATAGTGTTTCACTTAATTCATAACAGATGGAGTTTTCTCAGGAAAGCCACATAATGCACAGGGTGCGATTTTTTTTAAGTGAAATGAATGCTAAACATTCATCACTTTTCTTTGTTTTGAACACACAGTAGCACTACTCTAGCAGAGTATCCACTAATAATAAACCTGTGAGCAATTTCTCCAGAGTTTCATTATTAATATAGTAGTCAGTGGCGGACATTAAAAATTCAGCATTTATCCATTGTTACTTTGTAATGGCATCCAAGACACACAAGAATTTTCCTATACTTCAGGAAGGAAATAATTGGATAATTCAGTTTTTACTGTGTTAACACAGCAAGCACCCTGCACCACTGAACTTGTCAAATTAGAAGTATCTTTCAAAATTCATATGAACAAATAAGACTTCTGTTACTTGCAAAAAATGTTAGTCTTCTTATAGGAAGTCACATTTAAACAAACGTAAGAGACACACTACATGGGAAATCATATGTGTAAGAATGGGTGTTAAAGAAAGGGAGGGAAACAGGCAGCTTTATACATAGGACTAACCATCAGAAACTCATGCAGGCTCTGATATGGACTCCTCTGTGGCCTTGGTCAAGCTATATTATCCCTTGAATTCATTTTCCCTATAAATAGAAAATTGCTTCTAAAACTTAGTTGTGTTGTGATTTACTTGCAAAACACTTTGAAGGTGTAAAGTGCTATAGGCATGCTACGCAATTATTAGCTTTTAGGTTATCGATGATTTAAGCAAAACTTGGAGAGAAATGGCCATGGTTATTTTAAATTTACTGTAAGTGTACATTCTAAAACAAGTCACATAGCCCAGGCTGTTCATTCCATGTTAGCTTTTCAGGAGAAGCAAAGATCACTAATTTATAATGAATTAGATCAAGTCCACCTCTAAGGAAGGGAAAGCTACGTTGTTGCAATACCAGGTAATTCTGCTTGCTACATAGCCCAACTCTGTGGCACCAGGTTTGAAGCTCTGCAGTCCAACTACACTTCCTGACCCAACAGTGAAACCAGATGTGGAGAACACCTTTCCCATTAAACAATGGACACAAGTCTAACCACCTGCATTCCCATCCAGCATACTGGCCTCCCATTAGGCATGCCTAGAGGCTGATTACAGAGAACTTCTCTAAGTCGACAGGCTCCTCTTGCTAATTAATGTAGGAGTGGGAGAGATCCCAACAACTTAAAGGACCAAACTCAGATATTTGGAATGGAATTAAATTGTATCCAGGCACCCTCATCCCCACTATTGCCTAAACACTGAATTTGTTACATAAATCAACAGTTTCAACACTTTTTATGACCCACACAGTGAGAGATTCATCTCACCTGATTTCAGGTATCTGACCTAGTCATTATAGGCTTTCTCTACAGGCAATGGAAAAAAATAGGAACTTTCAGGCAATGATTCACCCGGTCAGTTTTAAATATGTACTTCAGGAGGAGATGAATTGCATCAAAGAAGCATCTATCTTCCTCCATGGATTTGAAAAGGGTGACTAGCTCAGATAGAAGTGATACACGTTAAAAAATTCTAGACATGGTCAGATGAATCCCACCCTTAATGTTTTCTCAGTGTTTTGACAGAAGATCCCAGTATTATTGGTGGGATGAGAGGAGCTCCTGTCATCACCTGAGAAACTGGAAGGGTTGCTATCTCCTCTGCCTGCTGAGTCCGGATGTTATCTCTGCTGCTGTATATCATAAACCCAATAAACCCAAGATGTGATCCACCATGAAACTGGTATCAAAGATAAAGCAAGTCCACAAACACAACCAGTACTTAACTTCTCAAGAATTATCAGAGCATCCTATCTCACAATATAAAGTATCAATTTTCTATTTTTTTTAATAAAGCTTACTGAAAAAAAATCAAGAAAACAATCCAAAGGAGCTATTTATGTTCATGTCACTCACAACCATACATTTATTAAACATATAATCCCTTTCTCTGATGATGAAAATACAATGCTCTCTTACAGTTAAAAAAAAAGATTGAAACACAAAGTTATTGATTTTTCATATCCTTAGACTATTTATTTCATTCTATATAGTCAGAAAAAATAAGCTGCTGTTTACTTACAAGTTCCCCAAATAACTTAGGCTTCCTTTCAGGTTTTTCAGGATGACTTTTCAGAACTAAATCTGCCCTTACATAAATGTATTCGCTGACATACATAATAGGTGTGCACTCTGTACCTCTATAATGGCTTTGGTATAAATAATTAATAATTTATTTTACACAAAACTACGATATCACCTACAAATACTGCAAAATTTGTTACGGAAAAGTGGCTCTTTTAAGTGCAGAGACTCTTCCTGAAATTGCCTTCCTATCCAGTTATTTCCAACAGCTATCAGCAAAATCCTGTCCTGTTGAAAGGCAGTGCCAGGAATTTACTTCATTGTTCTATGACTTCAGCTTATTTTCCTGAGGAACTTTAAAACCCTTTGCCCATTTAAGACAAACATGACAGAGTGGCTATGTAGTATTAACGATATGGGGACCCTGGAGGTTTCATGAATATCACTGATTGGGTACAAAGAAGAAAACTCAAATGATGTCCCATGTCTGAGACTATGTCAGCATGTCTGTCTGGTCAAACAGCACACGTATCACTTGGAACCAGCTACAGCATATGCCACCTCTTGCAGAGTCAGTGGTATGGAGTAAATCCACAGGAAATTTGCCTTCATTGGGCAGACACCCGCTCTAGTTGTAATGGGCATTAGCTGTTCTGAGTATACAAGAACAACATATACTTGCTGTACCAGCATGAATCACAGGTATACAGGGTCCCTCAGTCCTCTCTGGCTTAGATAACTGAGATAACTGAGCAGTGAAACAAGCTAGACCCAATCTAGTAAGATTCCCAATAAAAGTAAAATTTATTATTTTACTTCTTTATATTAAAGGAAGATGAGAGTGTAGAAAGACAGTTAGCTACATCACCCTAATCTTTCATTGTTTAAGGCCACCGTTGAACTTGTATTTAACGCTACATGTATTTTCAAGTTTTGATGATTTGGAACAAAAAAGTGTAGTTCCTAATTCTTTGCTGAAATAGGGTCTTAAATAAGAAAATATATATATTACTTGCTTAAATATCAGTCATTTGATCCATAAATATGCATGTCCACAGGTTCCCTAGCAATACATTGATTCTTTCCCTTCTGCAAGAGTAGACAGAGCATATACACAACAGTTGATATATCATTTTTCTTGTATTTACCTTATATCATTAGCTTGCTAACTGCAGTTAGAGTTAGTGCATTACCTTTAATAATGTTCAAGCATTAATAATGTTCTGACACAGGCAAATAAGACAAGTGTATAAGAGAAAAAAAAGGGCATTTTTACTCAAAAATATGTTGCCTTTCATAACCCTTCTCCTTTTTGCTATAGTGGAAGAACATGCCTGTTGATTCTATGAGAAAACAAAATATCCAAAATATCAGAAATATGAAGGCATGATCTGTAACAATATTCCCTTTCTCCACTTACTTACTTTTGAATGTCAGAGCCTGCATTCAGGCAACAGCATAAATTCTATATAGTATATTTATTTGTGTTTTCCTAAACAAAAATCTGACACCTGCTTGAAATTTCCTATGGTAGTCAGTGAGTAGCATAAAATATTTTAACTAAAAAAACCCCCTGTTATCATGAAAAAAAAAAAAGGCACAGGTTTATTATTATATATATAATATACATATATACATATAATTTGTATTGCTCTGAAAAAAATCTTGATGTCCTCAAAAGCTACAATCCCAATCCTCTATTCTTTATTGTGTAGTTCTTTTTTTTTTCCCTGAAAAAATCCTCTTGCCTGATGGACACCATTGTCTTCTCCTAAATTGAAGTCACTTTTAGTCTAATCCTAAATGTGTTACTTATGTAAGGTTTTCCAGAGAATTCAACAGGTGTATTCACAAGGACAAAATGAGCGCAAATGCTTCATTAAATAAGTAGCGGTGATTTCTGAAGTGCAACAAGATCCAGGTTTTCTACTTCCACATCCCCACAGAGTAAGTATGTTATCTTTATGAGTTACCTGAACTACTGTACAGAAGTGAGAATCCTAATGTGACCCATGAGGCCAGGTCTCCCAGATAGCAACATAATGCACTGCTCCTGCACCACAAGAACTAGCTCTATTACTCAGCTTTTATTGCAGTCTCAACACATCCCAGGAGCTTAATAGCTGGAGATGTTCTTTTGCCAGCGCAACATTCGTGAAGCAAGCACCGTATAAAACAACGCTTTTTAAAAAGGCCTTTAAAAATAACTTACACATGACAGCATTCCTCTTAATACTATATGAACATGAAAACACGTCTTAATTGTATGATGTTTACATATACAACAACAAGATTAACTGCAAACTTGTCTCTCATGTATAAGAGTGTGCACCTCCTACCATCATATCCTTTGGGGGATATATCCCTGGATTGCACCTTGGGAGCTATGGCTCTCTTGCCATAGGCATGGTTGTCATAACTGTTATATTCAAACGTAGTCTTAGAGTATTTCTCTAGTTCCTTGGCCAAGTTGGAGCGGGGTGTGGTGGTGGGGACATTGTTTCTGTAGCCATACTGAGGGATCTCCAATTGCTTAACAAAGCACATGGGCCTAGAAATTAAAGATATGTAAAGTTTGTTAGATGCAGTTCAGTTTACTGTGTTTGTGCATAATTTATAGTTCAGATTAGAAAATCTTAGTTATTTCTTGTACTCAAGAGACAGCAATATATTATTGCATTTGCTTGGTTTGGTTATTTTCAGCAGACAAACAATATATATTTTCTTGAACAAAGCCTAGACAAAACTAATTCTAATACCAGTAAATGTATCCTGTAGCTATTTTAAAATTCTCTTCTAAAATACTTCAGGGTTTCCCTTTCCCCATGTAATTGCATCACATAGCAAACATTTTCTCTTTTGGGAGGTGAATCAAAAAGGGGCAAGTGGACTGACAGAAGAAGTTTGGACAAATTCCTTTAAATGTCAAAAATAAATATAGCAGTGGAAGCTCCATTTAATTAATGGAGTTTCCTCTAAATTTCTTTCAACAGAGTAGTATGCTGTTTTCCTGTATGTTTTCCAAAGGAGCTCATCTTATTTCATCCTGTTTCATCCTTCGGTATACAGATCCAAGCTCATCTTGAGAAATACACAGGAGACTCTCACAATCTCTGTAGACTTTGAGCTGCTGCCTCACAGCTCCTGCTCACCCTTAAATGCAAGGTTCTGGCAGGAGCTGCAACTCTTGCTACACAGATACATGGGAAGGTGTACCAAGGAAGGTTCTGTGAATGAATACAGAATAAAACTGTATCAGTGAAATTTCTCTTTCCTTTAGGATCAGGGAGGATAGTCAGGAAAAGCCCCAACTGATCTCATTCAGGCCATTGAAGAAAGTTGTGAAATCTTAGTGAAAGAATGCTGTGGTGAACTCCTCCACTGTCACGCTGTCTTCCGCATGTGGACACAGAAGTTATCATCTCTCAATGTATAAAGCAAGTAAATAAAGGTCAGATCTTGCAAACCTTACCTACACAATAAAGTGTTATATAAATGGGTCATAGGAAGCAAATGCTACACAGTGATGCATGTCTACCTACTGCATTTAGCAGGAGGTAAAGATGATGAACAACACACCTGAGGTGCTTCTGCTGGAATCAAGAATCATAACAAGCTTTTTTTTTTTCTCTTTTGTTTTCTTTACTGCATTTATGAATAGAGGTAATAGAAGGAATGTTCACAGGATCACAAATTCAGTCAAGACCAGAAGAATCATCATGCTGGCTGACAAAATGGAATGTGATATCTAGTTAGAATTAGGTTTTGAATATTATGTTTTTCTGAATGAATTCATTTTCATATAATTTAGTCAGGATATTTATGTAAAGATCACCCAAAAAATCACATTAGTCATACTATTCCCTTTGACTTATGTATGCTCATTTTTTTAGACACTTCTCCCTCCAAAATACAGTGGGCTTATCTAGACAATGAGCTGATATTAACAGAATTTTGATCCTACCTCAAGATAATCTACACTTAGCTAAAAAAATGCAGTTCAATTCCCGCACATTCAATGCAAATCCAAAATTTCTGTGGAACAGAAGCCCTATAAATTTGACTTCTTTTTAAGAAATTTTAAATGCAGGCGGGATGGAAACTGGGATGAAGACAAATATTCAGGATTTACTCTTAGAACATCTCTGTCTCCCCATCAGTCGCCTCCATGTAAATATTATTTATAACTCCCAAGTTCTTCATTTTAAATACTTCAGTGACTTCAAGGTAAAAGGGAAGCAGGAGATTAGATGAAAGCATTACTTGAACTGCCTATAAAATCTGAAACACAGGGCACAAGCAAAGTTAAGACTGCAGTGCAACTTCCGAGGGAGTTTACCAGCAAACTGGATCCACTTTTGAGCAGTTGCCTTCTTTGTATGGCATCTGACTTCAGTGACTTCTTTCTAATGAGCAGTGTTAAAAACCACTGCATTTTTCATTTGTCTTTTTCCATAAGTGAGAAACTATGTTATTCCCTCAAGAAGTCTTTTTTCTTAATAGGTTTTACAGAATCTTTCTCTAAGAAAACTGTCTGAGATGCTATATGGTAAATAGCATAATCTGAATTAGGGGAAGTTAAGATAAAGCCCACCAAAAATAATCTGAGGAAAGAAAAAAAAGTCAATAGGCACTACAAAAAATCTTCTGCAGATGTCACCATAATTCTGTGCTCTTAGCTTTAGTAGTGGTTTTTGAAAAGACCATCAAGACTAGATGAAGTTTAAGAGAATATGCAAAGAATAATGTTGTTAATACAGTAGAAAATGTTCATTTTAAGCAACCCTATCACATTTTAAATCTAGAGGATAACCAAATACTAAGAAACCTACGGGATAAGTAGGAAATTCTAGGAACTAAAGCTGTGGCACTTCCTTCGTGGTCTTCACTACAGCTGAGAGGCATGTACCTATTCTAGCCCACAAATATCGCAGTATCCATGGAGAAATTCTGCAGCTCTTGGGGCATCATCAGTATAAGGCTGGTACAACCATGCAGAAGTCTAGTCCCTTTACATGTATCCTTCACACTTCAGCTCCTTAGAAACAATATTTTTTACATCCACATATCTCAAAAGAGGAGACAATAGCGCAAAGCTGGATACAGCTTTGGATAAATGTAGAATCCTATAATGAATGAAGAAAAGGGGTATAATTATGTCAAATTGGTTCAAGGTCCTTCCCATTTAAAAATTTAGAAATTTTTTTTTTCTCTTTCTACCCTTCCTGGCAGTGAGTGTGGGAACAGAGACAAAGAACTACATCTGACCTTATTTTGGAATCTAAGCTATACCCGTCATTTTTCCAAGTGTCCTGTCAAAAGGTCTACTATCATTTTGGTAATGCAAATAGGGCTTCTGGTTTAGTTTAAACTGATATTTACTAGTAAAAGCCTGCTGAAAAAACCAAGACTTACCGGTAAATATTAGTTTATTCCCAAAAGATACCAACTTTTTTCACATTGTTCTTAGACTTTGCACTCCAGCAGTCATCTTTACACCAAACAATGCCTAAGACAAAAATGAGCTTTTCAGCTTTACATGTATTTGCCAAAATAATTACCAACCCTCCCCCATGTAAACTGAGTGGGAAATATACTCTGTGAGAATTGGATCCAGAAGCCCTAATTCTAACTCTTCTTTAAAGGAGATATATATGTATATACAATGTATATAAATATAAATTCTCAGATTAGGTGAATGTGTGATGAATTCTGCATAATAATAAGTATTATAGTGATTTCTAATACCTTAAAACCCGATCTGATGCCTGGTTTGATTTTGACACATCACAGTTCTGATGCTTCTCTTGAGCTTTAGCCAGTTTCTCTGCTGCAGCAATAGGACATCCAGAGAGGCTGCAATTACAGAAAGGAAATTTAATTGTCTTGTCCTGCGTAGTTTCACATTATAGCACTGATCCAATTACTCCTTCTCCTCCTTAGCCTGCATCAGGAAGAATCTGAAGGAAAAGACTTTTGAAAAGCTTTTTGGTCATATGTATTTTCTCTAGACTTCCTTTCTTCTGTTTTCAAAGTTGCATGGTAGATCTTACAACTGCTCTTCTTCTCTGACTGTGTAAGGGTAGGTTATTTATGGATGTCAGCCAGTGAACATACCAGTAAGAGAGGAGAATATAACCTGGAATCTACTGTGCAGTTCTGTTAGCAGACTTGTGACCTTTACACGTCTACAAATGTTGCCAATGAAATGGCTGCTGAAGATGATTAAATGACAGTACCATTTAGGCCAAATTTTGTGCTGCTTCACACTTCATTCAGCTCCATTAACTCCAATCTTTTTGCAAGGCATATAAATGAGTGCAAAATTTGGCCTAGGGTCTCTAAATCTACATCTCAAATATGTTATACTTAGTGTTTGCTCATGAATTTCAAGCACTAAGGTATGTTTTCTAATAGTAGATGATGTAACATGAAAAGAAATTCTGCACTTGAATTGAAATTCAATTAAATTTGCAAATGCTGAACTATTATTAAAGTGACTAAAATAAGCCTGATTCTTCTGGAAAAGATTTAGAACAGTGAAAAATAAATATATTGACGCCAGCAGATGGTGCTCTTAGTGAAGCTGTAAAAACCTGTGACCTGACAATGGAGGGGGTCCTTTCCTTGTCACAGTCTATTGCGTGCTTATGTGACCGCAGCTCTCTGTGTTCTCCACAGGAAAAGAAATTAAAATGAAAGGCAAATCAGTGCATTCCCAGATGTTCCCTTCTCTACAGGAAAAAAAAAAAAAAAAGTGAAGCAGAGCAAAATGCCCCAAAAGCTGCAGAAGGAGGTGAGCACAGGCTGCAGACTGCTGCCCCCAGCCCTCCCTCATTGTCCTAGTTCTGCAGAGGGGTGAGGGGGCTCTGGAGTCATGCCAGAGGGCAGCTGCTCTCTATTGACATACTCGTCTTCAGACACCTCTAATATTCTAGTAGATATTCAACCAGAAGCGAATGCTGCTTCAAGCAGTAGTACATCCCAAAAAGCCTTCTCAGAGATTTTTGCTGCAGCTAGTAGCAGCTTCGCTACCGAGAAGAAAAGGGTACCAGAGCTTATTGAGGAGGAGTGGGTACCCACAAGAGTCTTCCAGGCATGCAGTTAATATGGGGGGGCTCCAGTAACCCAGAGCGTGGTAAGACTGAGCATCCTGCACCTGTGTAATCCCTTAAGCCTTCATGCTACAATTAACAGTAAAAAAGGAATTAGATAATAGGAACCTTGCATCCTTTTACCCTCTACCCGCATTTCCTGGACTTTTAAAAATTGCAAGGAAATAAGCAAGACCTTGTCATTTGTGGGAAACTTATGACATGTACTAAAAGTTATGGTAGTATTTTGATAATTTTGTTATTTCTTTAACAGAATTTAAAAGGCTGTGACACCCCTTCTATACGAATCCATTACTAATTTTAGGAAACTACAGAAAAGTTATATTTTTTCTTGATCTTCCTCTGACTGTTTATATTGAACATTTTTGGCTTCCAATTTTTAAATTTAATGAGACATTTTCATAATGTTTCTTAATCAGGCAAAATTCTACTTTAATTATATGAATAAGGGTTATTATGAATAATCTGAATAAGGATTTGGGGGTAGAGACTGCTTTTTTTAGTAGAAAAGTTAACTCTTACAGTGTCTGTGTACTTAAAATGGTGTTTCTCATGTATAAAAAATCATTTTTAGAAGCAGAGTGGAAGTTTTCATGCATTATAAAATAATCTCTGAAGAGAGTGAAGTGTGAGGACAAGAACTCTGCCCTAGTCTTGACGATGTTGGCAGACTCTTCCTTCTCCCTCTGATACGACCGTAGGGAGTCATACCATTCATTTCGTACCACTAATACCAATACAGAAAGGAAAAAAAAAAAAAAACACCCCAAAA
The DNA here is from genome assembly GCA_013399115.1 of Anseranas semipalmata. Taxonomy (NCBI): domain Eukaryota; kingdom Metazoa; phylum Chordata; class Aves; order Anseriformes; family Anseranatidae; genus Anseranas; species Anseranas semipalmata. The sequence continues at coordinate 148,757 of VXAA01006247.1, read as the reverse complement.
GCTAAGGGATGCTTGAAATGTCTTCTGTGGATCAATTCATCCATACTGAAGCAAATGAACACTCATCCTCCTCAGAAAATACATGAAAAAAATGTTACTCTTTAAAGCAGAGAAAGCACACGAAGCACCATATGTCAATCTTAGAAACAAAACAACAGAACACACACTCACACTCCCCCCCTGCCAATGGACTGCTAGAAGGGCTGCAGTTTGGAGGCACTGTTCCCTCTAGATTGGTGTCCAGTGATGGCATCCTTACCTTCGGTGGGAATTCCTGTTGCTATTTACGTGGCCCCGGCCTGTGCAGCCTGGTGTAGGACACTTAAGAACATTTTCATGCATGGCAAGAACTTGACAAGGAGAGTAAGAGAAAACAGCAGAGTATGAAAACAAGAAAAAAAAAATCAAATCCCAGTATATATGAAACCATTTTAAAACAAAGCAGGATTCATTAACAACCAGCATTCCTCAAAATACACGTGACACACATAGCCAATAAAGCCTGATGAGGGAAGTAAGTATTGTGACCCTATGCTCTTTAACACAGGGCAACAGTGAAAGTTATGAAGGTTACAGAACCTATAACCAAATGTATCTCCAGTGCAACAGTGAAGCAGAAGACTTCCAACATCTTCTTCATACAAAAACACTGAGCAAAGACCAGCTCAATAATAAACTGTGAGCTAGCAACAGTCCAATAAAAGATTATGGACTAGAAAAATTCTTTCAGGAAATGTATGCACATACACAGTATCAAACTCGAGAATGAAAATCTGCTCTCAAGTTATACTGGTAGAACACTGAATTATTTGAAATATACCTCAGCACAACCCTGATTAGAATTTGATACTAACTATAAGACAGCCCAATTGATCTAGAGTCCAGTTCTGCCCACATCCACATAGATATACCATTCATGTCTCTACGACGAGCAGAATTGGTCCTTTTATTTTAACTTGCATTGTCCGCAGATGGGAAAATTGCAATGGATATAATTTTTTCTCAAAAAAGACTAAAAACTAAAAACTAAAAAAAAGCAATTAAAAATTGAGGGATGGTGGAAAATACAAAACTAAACAAACAAACAAACAAACAAACAAAAACCCCCAACTCTTGTAAAAAAGAAACAAGTGGCACAAGCTTAAGCAAGTAAAGTGATTTACATCTGCATCCATTGCAAACTGGATGGAAAATTTACTCCCAAAGCTGCTCAGAGCAGTTCTTTTCTGAATCGTAAAACTCATGCTATGAAGTGCCAAATTATCAAGAGCTTTTTGGTAACACTAAACTGTTTTGTATGATGTGAGACATATCTGAATCCATGTCTTGGAGCTGGATGGCAGTACATCGCTCTGTGGAAAGAGGCCATCCAGCTCTTGCAAAGTTCTGGTTCTCATACAAGAACTAGTCTGGAAGCCTGTATTTAGTTCTCACTCGGAAAAA